>JACEFZ010015367.1:410000-575008 GCA_014155875.1 Cepaea nemoralis
ATATTCTAGTACTAGTAAGGCTTACAGATTCTGCCTGTCGTTGTTTTGGTGATGAATTCTTTCCCCTTTGTTTCTGACCTCCAAGCTTGACAATAATAAATAAACCAAGAACGACAATCCACTTACAGAAATTACCGCCCTTGTCTAATAATCGGCCGATCCTCAAGGACAGCTAAACTGCCCCGCAGTTAATTTAACCTGAGACAACCGGGTCTGATGCAAGTCAAACGAGCAGATCCCTTTTTCTCTGGGTTTCCCCAGGATTACTGGCAGAAATCAATGAACAACACATAAAAAAGACTGACCGGATATCGCTTTCTCACCCCGAAATCAGATTTACTGGTCGATTTTGGTAAAAGACGGAACTATGGCAAAACTACGTGTTCAGGGAGCTAGAGGAATAAGAGTGAGGCGCCAGAGAAAGCGCGTAGGCGGGGGAGGGTAAGATGTTGCATAGAAGAGAGAGCCAGAATTCGGAGTATTTCTTCTAGATGTGATTTCGTGATAAAAAGGTTCAAAAGAGAAAGATGCAGTGTGCGATTTTATTTCTGTTCATTGTATTTTTTTCTTATTTGCGTGTGCGATTGTGATTATTTTGGGACCAGCAACGAGTGATAATGAAAATGTCAGGGGAAATAAGTGCTGTGAATTCTGATTCTTCATTTCGCAAGCAGGTATAGGTAAATGAAAAATAAATATTCATAAATTGATTTCATTATAGCGCAGAAGATATCTATCTATCTATCTATCTATCTATCTATCTATCTATCTATCTATCTATCTATCTATCTATCTATCTATCTATCTATCCATCCATCCATCCATCCATCCATCCATCCATCCATCCATCCATCCATCCGTCCGTCTGTCTGTCAATCTATCCATCCATCCGTCCGTCCATCCATTCATTCGTCCTTCGTCCGTTCGCTCGCCAGCCCGCCCTCCCGCCGGCCCGTCTGTCTGTCTGTCTGTCTGTTGATAAGTAAGGTAGATAGATATCTCGCTATCTTGCTCTCTCTCGCTCTCTCCCATTCTCTCCTGCACGCTTTCTTGCTCTCTCTTGCTCTCTATCTCTTGTGGTCTCTCTTGATCTCTTTCGCCCTCTCTTGCTCCCTCTTACGCACTCTCTTGCTCTCTCTCTCTCTCTCTATCTCTCTCTCGCACACACTCTCGCTCTCTCTTTCCCTCTTGCTCCATCTTTCGCTTTCTCTCATTAACTCTCTTTCTCACTCTCTCTCTCTCTTGCTCTCTCTCGCACTATATCTCTCACTCTCTCTTGCACTCTTGCACTCTAGCTCGCTATCTCTCTCGCTCTCTCTACCGCTCTCTCTTTCTATCATTCCCTTGCTCTCTCTATATCCCTCTCGAACCCTCTCTCGCTCTCTTGCTCCCTTTCTCGCCCTATCTTGCTCTCTCTGTCGCTCTCTCTGTCACTGTCTCTGTCGCTGTCTCTGTCGCTGTCTCTGTCGCGCTCTCTCGCACTATCCCGCACTATCTTGCACTATCTCGCACTCTCTCTCTCGCTCTCTCTCGTTCTTTCTGGATCTCTCCAGCCCTCTCCATCTCTCACTCGTTCTATCTCACACTCTCTCTCTTTCGCACTGTTACTCTCTCACTCTCTCTTTATTGCTCTGTCTTTCACTCTCTCTTGCTCTCTTTTCTCTCTCTCTCACTTGCACTCTTGCTCTCTCTCGCTCGCAGTCTCTCGCTCTCTCTCACCAGTTCTCTCTCACTCTCTCTTGCTCTCTCTATCGCTCTCTCTAGTCCTCTCTCTTGTTCAATCACACTCTCTCGATCTTTCTCGTGCTCGCTCCCTCTCTCTCTCTCTCTCTCTTTCTCTCTCTCTCTCTCTCGCTCTTTCTATCTCACTCTCTCTCTCACTCTTTCTTGTTCACTGACTCATTCCTCTCTCTCGTGCTCTCTCTCTCTCTCTCTCTCTCTCTCTCTCTCTCTCTCTCTCTCTCTCTCTCTTGCGCGCTGTTTCTCTCGAGCGTTTTCTCTCTGTAAATATAGCATTATTCTTCTCAGAACGTCGCTCTCACCCCAACGTGGGGAAATAAAAGATTCTTGTTCCTTCACTAGCTCCTTTGCCTCATGCATGTTTAGGCACATTGTGTCTGTAATGTCCTGTCTTGTAGGCTTGCATGCGATATATTCTTCAATTACACTTTGAAAAGCTGAGTAAAGTGGATATTATAATATATTAATTTATAAAAAATTTGAGTAAAGGATTTAATATAATTCATCAAATTTACTAAACAAAGTTGAGTAAAGTGGTTAATATAATTTATCAATTTACTAGAAATTTGAGTAAAGTGGTTAATATAATTTATCAATTTACAAAAAAAAGTTGAGAAAAGTGATTAATATAATATATAAATTTACTAAAATGTTGAGTAAAATGGTTAGTATAATATATCAATTTACTGAAAAGTTGGGTAAAGTGACTAAGATAATTTATTGAAGGTCGTGGGTGTGTATTCGGATTCCGTCGCTCATTTCACAACTTTCTCAGAGACTCCTGGGGGTCGTCGCTGGAGCTACGGAGTTCGTGTTCTGTGCGACGCTCTCGGCAGACCGCCCAGCAGAAAGAGACCGAACCATGTAAGATAAAATCCTGTGTAATGAAGTCGTACTGATCGACCCCTGCCTCCTGATCCAAGAACCAAGCTTCCCATCGCTGTTCTTTCTAAACAATCTCTGTCGCGATTAATATGACCAGAGTACTTCATTTTCCGAGATACGACGTTGTTAATTAGCCAGTTCTCTTCCACCTTCCGATCTTGTAGGACATCGCTACTTTTCTTCTGCTTGGTCCACCATATTCTAGGAAATTGTCTGCAAAATTTAATTTCAAAAGCCCCGAATTATTTCCTCTTTAGTGATAGGCAGACTTTATGGACAGCAATCATGGACATACATCATAGACAGACTTCATGGACAGACTTCATAGACAGAATTCTTGGACAGACTTCTTGGAAAAACTTCATGAACATAATTTTTGGACAGACTTCTTGGACAGATTTCATGGACAGACTTCATAGACAGACTTCATAGACAGACTTCGTAGATATATTTCGTAGAGAGTCTTCATGGACAGACTTCTATAGAACAACCATGCCTGCCTGGTGTGTTTCATTTATCGAATTCCCTGAAGCCAACAGAATACATTGCCTGATGCCTCTTAATCCACTAGCTGATTGGACTTGGGGAAGACAGAGATGTAAGGGACGCGATGTTCTACACATAACTACACTGACAAATGACATGGCAAGACATAATATACAGCACTGAATGTTCATAAAGTGGACACGATGTCCTACACACAACCACATCGACAAATGACATGGCAAGAATAATAGACAGCACTGAATGTTCATAAACTGGACACGATGTCCTACACACAACCACATCGACAAATGACATGACAAGACATAAAAGACAGCACTGAATGTTCATAAAGTGGACACGATGTTCTACACACAACCACATCGACAAATGACATGACAAGACATAAAAGACAGCACTGAATGTTCATAAAGTGGACACGATGTTCTACACACAACCACATCGACAAATGACATGGCAAGACATAAAAGACAGCACTGAATGTTCATAAAGTGGACACGATGTTCTACACACAACCACATCGACAAATGACATGGCAAGACATAAAAGACAGCACTGAATGTTCATAAAGTGGACACGATGTTCTACACACAACCACATCGACAAATGACATGGCAAGACATAAAAGACAGCACTGAATGTTCATAAAGTGGACACGATGTTCTACACACAACCACATCGACAAATGACATGACAAGACATAAAAGACAGCACTGAATGTTCATAAACTGGACACGATGTTCTACACACAACCACATCGACAAATGACATGACAAGACATAAAAGACAGCACTGAATGTTCATAAAGTGGACACGATGTTCTACACACAACCACATCGACAAATGACATGACAAGACATAAAAGACAGCACTGAATGTTCATAAAGTGGACACGATGTTCTACACACAACCACATCGACAAATGACATGACAAGACATAAAAGACAGCACTGAATGTTCATAAAGTGGACACGATGTTCTACACACAACCACATCGACAAATGACATGGCAAGACATAAAAGACAGCACTGAATGTTCATAAAGTGGACACGATGTTCTACACACAACCACATCGACAAATGACATGACAAGACATAAAAGACAGCACTGAATGTTCATAAACTGGACACGATGTTCTACACACAACCACATCGACAAATGACATGACAAGACATAAAAGACAGCACTGAATGTTCATAAAGTGGACACGATGTTCTACACACAACCACATCGACAAATGACATGACAAGACATAAAAGACAGCACTGAATGTTCATAAAGTGGACACGATGTTCTACACACAACCACATCGACAAATGACATGACAAGACATAAAAGACAGCACTGAATGTTCATAAAGTGGACACGATGTTCTACACACAACCACATCGACAAATGACATGACAAGACATAAAAGACAGCACTGAATGTTCATAAAGTGGACACGATGTTCTACACACAACCACATCGACAAATGACATGGCAAGACATAAAAGACAGCACTGAATGTTCATAAACTGGACACGATGTTCTACACACAACCACATCGACAAATGACATGACAAGACATAAAAGACAGCACTGAATGTTCATAAAGTGGACACGATGTTCTACACACAACCACATCGACAAATGACATGACAAGACATAAAAGACAGCACTGAATGTTCATAAAGTGGACACGATGTTCTACACACAACCACATCGACAAATGACATGACAAGACATAAAAGACAGCACTGAATGTTCATAAAGTGGACACGATGTTCTACACACAACCACATCGACAAATGACATGACAAGACATAAAAGACAGCACTGAATGTTCATAAAGTGGACACGATGTTCTACACACAACCACATCGACAAATGACATGGCAAGACATAAAAGACAGCACTGAATGTTCATAAAGTGGACACGATGTTCTACACACAACCACATCGACAAATGACATGACAAGACATAAAAGACAGCACTGAATGTTCATAAACTGGACACGATGTTCTACACACAACCACATCGACAAATGACATGACAAGACATAAAAGACAGCACTGAATGTTCATAAAGTGGACACGATGTTCTACACACAACCACATCGACAAATGACAAGACAAGACATAAAAGACAGCACTGAATGTTCATAAAGTGGACACGATGTTCTACACACAACCACATCGACAAATGACATGACAAGACATAAAAGACAGCACTGAATGTTCATAAAGTGGACACGATGTCCTACACACAACCACATCGACAAATGACATGACAAGACATAAAAGACAGCACTGAATGTTCATAAACTGGACACGATGTCCTACACACAACCACATCGACAAATGACATGACAAGACATAAAAGACAGCACTGAATGTTCATAAACTGGACACGATGTCCTACACACAACCACATCGACAAATGACATGACAAGACATAAAAGACAGCACTGAATGTTCATAAACTGGACACGATGTCCTACACACAACCACATCGACAAATGACATGACAAGACATAAAAGACAGCACTGAATGTTCATAAACTGGACACGATGTTCTACACACAACCACATCGACAAATGACATGACAAGACATAAAAGACAGCACTGAATGTTCATAAACTGGACACGATGTTCTACACACAACCACATCGACAAATGACATGACAAGACATAAAAGACAGCACTGAATGTTCATAAAGTGGACACGATGTTCTACACACAACCACATCGACAAATGACATGACAAGACATAAAAGACAGCACTGAATGTTCATAAAGTGGACACGATGTCCTACACACAACCACATCGACAAATGACATGACAAGACATAAAAGACAGCACTGAATGTTCATAAACTGGACACGATGTCCTACACACAACCACATCGACAAATGACATGACAAGACATAAAAGACAGCACTGAATGTTCATAAACTGGACACGATGTCCTACACACAACCACATCGACAAATGACATGACAAGACATAAAAGACAGCACTGAATGTTCATAAACTGGACACGATGTCCTACACACAACCACATCGACAAATGACATGACAAGACATAAAAGACAGCACTGAATGTTCATAAACTGGACACGATGTTCTACACACAACCACATCGACAAATGACATGACAAGACATAAAAGACAGCACTGAATTTTCATAAACTGGACACGATGTTCTACACACAACCACATCGACAAATGACATGACAAGACATAAAAGACAGCACTGAATGTTCATAAACTGGACACGATGTCCTACACACAACCACATCGACAAATGACATGACAAGACATAAAAGACAGCACTGAATGTTCATAAACTGGACACGATGTTCTACACACAACCACATCGACAAATGACATGACAAGACATAAAAGACAGCACTGAATGTTCATAAACTGGACACGATGTTCTACACACAACCACATCGACAAATGACATGACAAGACATAAAAGACAGCACTGAATGTTCATAAACTGGACACGATGTTCTACACACAACCACATCGACAAATGACATGACAAGACATAAAAGACAGCACTGAATGTTCACATGCTAGCCAAAAATATCACCGTGATGTGAACTGTGACGTATTGCCCTCTCAGACCACGTGATGTGATCTGTGACATATTGCCCTCTCAGACCACGTGATGTGATCTGTGACGTTTTGCCCTCTCAGACCACGTGATGTGTTCCTGTCGAGGGAGGTCCCGCTGGGCTTGCTCGTCTGTGTATTTGATTGATTGATGTATTGACTGATTGATCTCTCTGTCTATCTGTCTGTCTATCAATCTATCTACCAGTAAGTCCACTCACTTCTCTGTCTGTCTGTCTGTCTGTCTGTCTGTCTGTCTGTCTGTCTGTCTGTCTGTCTGTCTGTCTGTCTGTCTGTCTGTCTGTCTGTCTGTCTATCAATCTATCTACCAGTAAGTCCACTCACTTCTCTGTCTGTCTGTCTGTCTGTCTGTCTGTCTGTCTGTCTGTCTGTCTGTCTGTCTGTCTGTCTGTCTGTCTGTCTGTCTGTCTGTCTGTCTGTCTGTCTGTCTGTCTGTCTGTCTGTCTGTCAATCTATCTACCAGTAAGTCCACTATCTGTCTGTCTATCAATCTATCTACCAGTAAGTCCACTATCTGTCTGTCTATCAATCTATCTACCAGTAAGTCCACTCACTTCTCTGTCTGTCTGTCTGTCTGTCTGTCTGTCTGTCTGTCTGTCTGTCTGTCTGTCTGTCTGTCTGTCTGTCTGTCTGTCTGTCTGTCTGTCTGTCTGTCCGTCCGTCCGTTCGTCCGTCCGCCCGTCCGTCCGTCCCGCCCTCCCACCCACCCACCCGCCTGCCTGCCTGCCTGCTTGCCTGTCCATCTGCTGTTTGTCTATCAGATCTAAAGAAAAACAGGAAATTAGACAATGTAAAATATTTATGTTATTAATATTATTACATTTTCTAATTTCATGTTCTTCTTTAGATCTGTTTGTGCTGTTCTTGATGAAGATTACTATAATAGAAACGCCGTTCATTGTGTCATAGTATTTTTATTTGTTGAAACATTTTTAAAACTGTTATTTCCCCCTCTGTAATTTACGTTTACCGTAGTGGAGTTCGTCGTAAGGTATGTACACCGTGTCTGTATTTAGTGTATCTCACTGTTTCGCAGGCGTTACACGCACCTAACTGGTTTTATTTCTTATTGTTATAATCCTGCTGTAGTCGTTACTTCTTTTATCTGTGCTGGCTGCTAGTTCTCGGTTTCCTGGTTTTGTTTCGCATTTATTCTTCTTTATAACAGGATATCTATTGCCAGCAGATGTTGACTGAGGAAAGCTTCGATCAACATGGAGTGATAAAGACAGTAATGTGGATGTCTTGAAAGAGGTAAACTCTGAAAGAGAACGGGTTACTTATATCTGAAACAGCGATATTCTTTGGGCACGTCATGAAAAGGGAACAGCTAGAGTACTATGTGACAAGGGAAATTGGTGGGGACGAGATGCAGAGGAGAATCGAGAGAAGCGATGAACACAGTATGACGTCATGTCATTGAGGAACATCGGAATCAGAAATGACAGGTAGTACACAGGACAGAAGGCTGTGTGCAGACGTGATCGCCAACACCACAAGGCATGAACTACCGGTTGTTTGTAAAGTAACATTACACTTTGTATGTAGAACAAATCTGAAAAAAGAAATTATTTACACAATGTCATAAAAAATGTGCTAAGAATTAATCAAATTCGTTACAATAGTCACTGCTATGATCTGACGCTGTTGTGGGGATGCTAGCAAGTTTTTTTCTTTCTTTTTATATCGGCACCTTGCCGCCTTGACAGACGATAGTTTGCTGCACTGTGCTTGAAAAAGGCAAATAACTACAACCCATGGCGGTAGCGAATGTGACTGATAAGGCCAATTCGCGCTGTAAATATTCGTCCACAGTAGATGCATGTGACCACATGGTCATTTCCACCATCATGCACTATCTTACGTCTCGCACGCTGAATGTGTGACTTATCTGCAATCATTTTCTCCTTTGCTAGAAAGTACCAATGAAGTATTCATTGTTTGGAGTGCAAAGAATTACCCCAGGATACGACAGCCATTAGCTGCATTATTGCTTCATGATGGACCGCAGAGCGCATTTTTTTATGACATCATGCACATCATTTTTCAAATTTGTTCTACATACAAAGTGTAGTGAGACTTTACAAACACTAGCTATAAGAAGTCTTTTTCCGCCTTTTGTTTAAGTCGGTTTCTTGCTTAGATATATTTATCCTTGTTTGTAAACTCTATTTACTGCCCCTCAGCATCTACGAGTATCTGCTAACGATGATGACAACACCACTCCCGCGTGGAAGGCTCACAGTTTTCCTTGTATTTCTAAGAGTCAATTTTTCAGACAACGGAGTAGGAGAATCAGGAGAGGTAATCAATAAGACGGGTGTCGCACATATGAGTTATCTAAGAGTTCCTGTTATCTGTAACGAAAAGCATTCAGCGGAAGTGTTAGAACGATAACAGCAGGAGTTGTCCACATTTGGCGTGGCTAGTGAATGTCACAAACGGATTAAATTTAACACGAATTTGGTTGAGGTGTTCTATAAGTTTGAGAAATTCCTGGCAAGGTTGTTTTCCAGTAGGTGTCGGAGTTTAAATAATTCTTGAATGTGTGTATTGATATTCTCCGGTAAGATATGTATAAGGAAGTGAATTGTGTTAAACTAGCAAGTGACGGTGACTGATGGAACTTCTCCGTTACAATAGTTCACCAATGTGTAAAGAGGTGCATAGTGTTAAACTATTGGTTGAATGCGTCCGTTGTAACTCTTCGTTAAAATAATTACCGAATATATTTGCCGTTTTTTTTAAGGATGTTAAAATAATTTTACAATGTGTCTGTCTGTATATTTCGTGATAACATAATTCTGGAGCGACACGTATTATCTATGTTGACATAATTCTAAAGCGTACATAATTTTCTGTGGTCAAATAATTCTAGAATA
This sequence comes from Cepaea nemoralis, assembly GCA_014155875.1. NCBI lineage: Eukaryota > Metazoa > Mollusca > Gastropoda > Stylommatophora > Helicidae > Cepaea > Cepaea nemoralis. Next base: position 419,645 of record JACEFZ010015367.1, read on the forward strand.
TTTTTTTTTTTTTCCGCGTTTCCATCCTGTTTCAGGATATTGCGGTCAACATCAGCATCTTTCAGCTGTATGTTAATTCCTAGGCTAGATTACGCTCATCAGCACGCCACGACTTTCTGAGCGACCGGCTCCATACTCTCATAAGTCACTTTTGCAATTCGAACCACTGCTAATTCTCGTCGCGTCACGTGACGAGAGTATCCGGGGTTAGCGGAGAAAGCTGCCAACTCCTCGGCCATGGAGCCGGCAATTCTAGAATATACTTAGCAGTATTTTCTGTGGTCAACTAATTCTAGAATATATACAGAAGCATTTTCTGCGGTCATCATGTTTTAGAACATACATAGCAATAATTTCTGTGGTCAATTAGTTATAGAATATTTATAGCAATTTATTTTCTGTGTTCAACTAATTCTAGATTATTCACAGCAATATTTTCTGTGGTCAACTACTTATAGGTAATACGTAGCAAAATGTTTGACGGTAGACTAATTCTAGAATATCTTTTTCTTCTTCTTCAGCATTCCCAGCCATTGAGGTTCTTTGCTGCAGATACAGTCCGTCTCCATTCGTCTCTCTGGTTGACCTTCTCTTGCCAATCGTTGACTCCAAGTGCCCGTAGGTGAATTCTAGAATATACATTGCAATATTTTCTGTGGTCAATTAATTGTAGAGTATACACAGCAATATTTTCTGTGGTCAATTAATTGCAGAGTATACATAGCAATATTTCCTGTGGTCAACTAATTCTAGAAAACACATAGCAATATTTTCCGTGGTCAAATAATTTTATAATATACAAAGCACAATTGTCTGTGATAAAATAATTCTAGAATAAATGTGACGACATTTTCTGTGCTCAAGTAAATCTAGGACACACATTACTAAAATGTATATGTTCAAATAATTCTAGAACAAAAATTATCAGTATTTTCTGTGGTCAAATAATTCTAGAATATACGTTACTAAGATTTCTATGTTCAAATAATTCTAGAACATACGTTACTAAGATTTCTATGTTCAAATAATTCTAGAACAAAAAATATCAGTATTTTCTGTGGTCAAATAATTATAGAACATACGTTACTAAGATTTCTATGTTCAAATAATTCTAGAACATACATGACAGTATTTCTGTAGTCAAATAATTCTAGAACATAAAATTTCTATATTAAAACATATAGAAAATACTTAGCAGTATTTTCTGCAGTCAAATAATTCTAGAAATATCGCAATATATTATGTGTTCAATATAAAAAATCAGCCTCCATACGGATTCGAATTCGTTACCACTGCGTCGGCAGGTAAGACCAGCCACTATCTACAGCGGCCCCTAACATCACACATCCCTGTCTCGAACTGTTTCAACTCGTGAAGGTTAAAAAATGCCTGAAGAAGTCGGATGTGTCGGCCGAAAGGTACAAATATCGCAGCTCAGCTGTAAACAGGCACAACGCAATTACGTCTATAACAACACTCCGGACGAACGCATAAGAAGAAAAAGAAGAACTCTTTCAGATTTATACATTTATGTTCTCTTTTGTAATTTACATTTCCTTTGGCTAATGTGATTTATTTTACTATAATTATTATTACTCAAGCGTTGGTCGAAAACTCTAAAAGAGCACAGCATTGTCTGTTTAAATTATGGGTTCCGCAAGGCGACCTGCCGATAACTTCGAACGGAAAGAACACTCTCGTAGCTCCAGCGACGACCCCAGGAGTCTCCGAAAAATGTGCACTCGTGAACCGAAGGATGCATCCTAGAATCGAACCCACAATATTCCGAGCGTTAGGCAGGCGGTGTACCCACTTGGGCACGGATATTCCCAGGAGTGGTTGGTCGAGTGGCTAGAGTGCCGGGTTCTCCTTCCGGAGATTAGTTTAGTTTAGTTTAGTCGATGGATCACCATCACGGCACAATGGTGTAACCCATAAGTGCTCCGTTTTCCTCCTAACTCAAACCTGAGTTTAGAGACACTCAGCTCAGTGCACGAACTCCGTAGCACCGGCGAGACCAGGGTTCAAATCCTCGGTTAGGTGTGGAGTTTTTTTTTCTGTCGGGGACAAAAAGAAAACCATAACCTGCATAGTTTGCGGCGACTGCACTAGCCAAGTGGCCTTAATTCCTCAGGCTAAGGACCCCCCCCCCCTGTTCTGTACAGTAAGGTACTACAGACAATAGATGAAAGACAGTCTTATGTGTGACTTTATTTATTTTTATAACCCGCGTTGTCTAATAATGTTATTCTTGTACGTATGATGACATAAGGACGGTTAACCCCAGGCTTCTCTTCCTTGTTCCTGCTATCCTCCTTCTGTTCTTCTTCTTCCTCCTCCTATTCCCTTCTCTTCTTTTTCTCCTCCTCCTGCTCTTTCTTTACCTCTTCTTCCGCTTTCTCCTCCTACATCCTACTCTATCGTCTTTTCCCTTATACCCATTCTCTTCCTCATCATAGCCTCTCTCCCCCATCCCCCTCGCCCCTCATCCTTCTCATATTCGTCTCATCATTATACACCAGATCATATGCAGAACGTCGCTCTCACCACAGCCACTAGAAAAGTGGCTCAGTCTCTGGCGACAGCTCTCACCTCTCCCACCTCTTCCACCCCTCATGCCCAAAGTGTCTACAACGGCCTGTCTCAATTCTGAATTTGTTGTTGCTTTTTTTTTTTTTTTTTTTGGGGGGGGGGGGGGGGTGTTAGCAAAACTCATTCCGAAGCCTCTGTGGCGAATTGGTTAGACACTCATCTGAAGGCCTCGTGGTCCAGGGTTCCATCCAAAGTGGGTTCGGATTCTCACAATTGACGTGGGCTCCCAGGTCGCCCCGGTCTGGGGATGGGAAGTAAAGAAGTCGGTTTGATTCTGACCAAACCCTCTAACTGAGAGCCGATCTGTAGGAATATGACTTCTAGCACCCCATGCCTAGTTATATAAAGTCCGTAAAAGAGCACTATACTCTCACTCACTCACTCACTCACTCACTCACTCAATCACTCACTCACTCACTCACTCACCCAACCACCCACCCACCCACTCACTCACTCACTCACACACTCACTCACTCACGCACTCACTCACTCACGCACTCACACACTCACGCACTCACGCACTCACTCACTCACTCACTCACTCACCCACTCACTCACTCACTCACTCACTCATTTACTTATAATCCTAGTAGCCTAGAACGTAATTAATCTTAAAACATTCCTCGCTGTGATTATCGAAAGATGTACCTATCAACCGACCCGTCACAACACAAAAGATAACCCTGTTATTGGGTGTCTTCAGTTCGGAGTATATTTCCGCAAAAGTGACAGAATACAACCAACAGGTGGATTATAGTGATTTCCCTTGACTGTTAAACATGGTGTCATCAATAGCCTCATGGCCAAGCTGCTTATCTCCTCAAGAAAGCAATTTCCTCGCAATTTTCATTATCTCTGCCATCATCAGCATCCAACACATGTCAGCAACAACTACCTTCAGAATAGGATTACTTGTCCCTGCGTCGTCGAAAGGCAACAACGCCCAGGACTCCCTTAAAGACAGCAGGAACAAGTTTCAGCTATTTAATTCAACAATTCAGCTGGCCATTGATCATACGCAGGCCTGGCTACTCTCCAACCAGACAGAAGCGTCAATTTTCGTGGATGACATGTCTGTAGAGACAATATGGCGGGATTCTGGAGGCTGCAATGAGAAGATGGCACTTGGCGAATGCGTCACGTTACAGAAGAAACAAGTTGATGTGATCGTCGGCCCGCCATGTCCAGACTGTAAGTTCTCCTTTTCTTGTATCATCTTACATTACAATTATTTTATACCTTTATTATCATCATGTAATATTTCTTGCAATACTTACCCAGCTCTGTGGCGAAGGAGTCACGAATGCAATTCGTAATCCGCCAGACCGCGTTCGAAACACAGCTGCGGGCGATTTGGAAGCAGACCGTCTTTCATTGGTTTCCCCAAAAAAGGTATGAGTGCCGGTCGCTCAGAAAGCAATGGCAAACTACTGAACGTAAACTTACCAAGAAATCACAGACAGCCCAGTAAATGCTTGGGTTGACTGCGACGTCCAGTAAAAGATACGCATCTAATTAACTAATATACCTTAGATGGGCACTCACTTGTCCTGACTGTCGGAAATGACTGTCAAAGGCTGAGGTAACACACTCCCGTGTGGATGTGGAAGTCAAGGGGAAACCACGACATTATCTTCCCAAGACTTCATGACCATGTCCGAGATCTGTGAAAAGTCATGAACGCCTACGCCATGCGGCATATCACTTGATGATGATGTTCTTAGATGTCGATGTGGCTGGAGGGATAAGAGCTCACTAGCACTTAAACTTCCGCTACGCTGATGCCGAGGCAGCGGGATCGTGTCCTACACGCCTCAGTTTGGAGTACATAGTTGACTTTTCGTTCAGACAGCAACGGCAATCTACTGAACGTAAAATTGTCTGGAAGATAATCTACAGTTGGGGTTAATTACAACGTTCTGCAAAGGACATGTAGTCTGTATTAATTTCTTTTAAATGTTGCATATCCCTTACAGGACATTGCAGTCAACACCAGCATTTTTCAGTTGCTGTTGATGTACTAGGCAAGTTTTACGTTCAGTAGTTTGCCATTGCTTTCTGTACGACCGGCTCCCATACCACCACGCTATAACACAACGCGACACGGTCGGCTGCACAAATCGGTCGCGCTGAGTTTCGAACGCCTGGTACCAGGCTCACAAACAGCGTTCACAAGCCTTTGGCTTCTCATTAAATCTTTAAAGACTGGTCCGACCTGGTGTTGCAGATAAGGACTGAGTACGTATGGGAATGTACCGAGTGATGTGATCTCAGTTCTTGACTCAACTCAGCTCAACTTAACTCTACTCTACTCAGCTCAACTCAACTCTACTCAGCTCAACTCAACTCAATTCAGCTCAACTCTGCTCTACTCAACTCAAATCTAATCCACCCAACACAACTCGCTCAACTAAACTCAACTAAGTTCCGCTCAGCTCAATTCAACTCAACTAAGCTCAGCTCAACTCAACTCAACTTTTATTAAGATGAGAAAGAGGCACTTGCCAACGCCTCAAAGCGCATTGGACACGTGGCCACGGAGCCATATTTCTACAGACCAACTGGCTCTCGGCTGATCATGTGATCTGACGTCACGCCGGTCGCCTTGTCTCCTCAAGGCATTTCATGTTATCACTTTTAGACTGGTCTCACCAAGGAGTCCAGGTCAAATAACACAATTCGCCATGAAGCGGATTCGAACCTTTGACCACCTATCCGACAGGGATAATCTAGACACCACACCACAGCGGTTCCCTTACTTCTTGTTACTCTGTCTATTTGCATTACATCGTCTTATTAATCTTTATTTATCCCTGTTTACTACCGCTATTATGTTCTTTTCTGTTATTCCTTGTATTTATGTTTGTTAACGCCGTTTATTCCTTGTTATCGTTTTATATTAACTTCTTTTATTCATTGTTACTATTTAAAATTAATTTCTTTTATTCCTTGTTAGCACTTTATATTAATTATTTTTATTACTTGTCATCAGTTTAAATTAATTCCTGTTATTCCTTATTATCACATTATATTACGTACAGTTCTTCCTTGTTATCACTTTATACTAATTACTTTTATTCCTTGTTGTCACTTTATATTAACTATTTTTATTCCTTTCCTTTCTTGTTATCAATTTATGATAATTCTTTTCACGTCTTGTTATCATTATATTTTAATTTTTTTTTTAAAAGTTATCACATAATGTTAAATCTTTTAATTTCTTGTTATCACTTTATGTAAATTGTTTGTCATCACTTTATCCAAATTTGTTGCATTTACTTGTAGTTAAGTTTTAAAAATTCGACGCGTTATGTTATTGTTTTCGATTTGGTTCTTGTCATGTTATTTTCTGTTCGACTTCTCCTTGTTATTTTTTGTATTTGTCTCTATGTTTATTCTTCTCGTCGTTTGTATAATTCTTCTTCTTCTTCTTCTTCTTCTTCTTCTTCTTCTTCTTCTTCTTCTTCTTCTTCTTCTTCTTCTTCTTCTTCTTCTTCTTCTTCTTCTTCTTCTTCTTCTTCTTCTTCTTGGTGGTGGTGTTGTTGTTGTTGTTGTTGTTGTTGTTGTTGTTGTTGTTGTTGTTCTTCTTCTTCTTCTTCTTCTTCTTCTTCTTCTTCTTCTTCTTCTTCTTCTTCTTCTTCTTCTTCTTCTTCTTCTTCTTCTTCTTCTTCTTCTTCTTCTTCTTCTTCTTCTTCTCGTCCTCCTCCTCCGCCCCTCCTTATTCTCCTTCTCCGTATTCTCCTTCCCCCCCCCTCCTTCTTCTCCTCCCCTCCTGTCATCCTACTTCTGGGTCTTCTCCTACTCCCCTCCTATTTCTCATCTGTCGTCTTCTTCTAAGTTTCTCCTATCTGGAGCAATGTCCCCCCAGCCAACTCACACCCAGCGATATGAAGGCTTCATCATGATCGCTGGGATTTTACATCCACATATTTCTACTGGACACGGTGTCCAGTTTAACTCAAACCCTCTTTGGCCGCCTCTTACGGCAGACATGGCAGTTTACATATCTTTGCTTCCCTCATGGTCCCCGGTATCCAACTGGCGAACCTTTCTTTGCTTCTAACGTATTGTCCTCTACTTGTCCTTTCACGTCCCTCCCGCTTCCACTCTTTACAGTGTTTGTAATTGGCTGCAGTCCTGACGTCATAGAAACCCCCGGGGGGAAATAACATGCATGCGCGTGGGTCTAAATAAAGACACTCGGAGATACCCACAACAAAACAGGCAGGAATTGGGAGGTATGGTCTGACCCGCTGCTCGCGATCTCCCTGGTTACCGTTTACTTGAGACGTTTCAATTTGCCCTGAGATTGTTTGGGAGATAGCGTGGGGCTATATATAGAACGGGTTTGGGGGTTCTGGCTATGGGTACTTATTTGGGAGTGGAGGGGGGGGGGGGGGGAGCTATAGGGATGTGTTAAAATATTTCAGGAAGTTCGTAAATAGATTAGGGAGGCTTTTGAGTAGTACTGAGGGGCATGTGAGTAGAGGTGCCTGGTCCATGAATAAATTTTAGGAGTCTGGATAGATTTTTGACGTATGAACAGACATTATGTCTGTAAATAGATTTAAGAGGTGTGGATAGAAATGAGAAGTCTTTTTATAGATTTATGAGGTATGGATAGATTGAGGAGTCTGTGAATAGATTTAAGAGGTATGGATATATTTGAGGAGTCTGTGAATAGATTTAAGAGGTATGGATATATTTGAGGAGTCTGTGAGTAGAGCCGAGGAACCATGATTAAAGCTGACGGGTTGATGAGTGAAGTTGATGTTTCCTCAAGTAGCTCTCATGAGTCCATGATTAAAGCTGACGGGTTGATGAGTGAAGTTGATGTTTCCTCAAGTAGCTCTCATGAGTCCATGATTAAAGCTGACGGGTTGATGAGTGAAGTTGATGTTTCCTCAAGTAGCTCTCATGAGTCCATGATTAAAGCTGACGGGTTGATGAGTGAAGTTGATGTTTCCTCAAGTAGCTCTCATGAGTCCATGATTAAAGCTGACGGGTTGATGAGTGAAGTTGATGTTTCCTCAAGTAGCTCTCATGAGTCCATGATTAAAGCTGACGGGTTGATGAGTGAAGTTGATGTTTCCTCAAGTAGCTCTCATGAGTCCATGATTAAAGCTGACGGGTTGATGAGTGAAGTTGATGTTTCCTCAAGTAGCTCTCATGAGTCCATGATTAAAGCTGACGGGTTGATGAGTGAAGTTGATGTTTCCTCAAGTAGCTCTCATGAGTCCATGATTAAAGCTGACGGGTTGATGAGTGAAGTTGATGTTTCCTCAAGTAGCTCTCATGAGTCCACGAATAGATCTGGCGGGCCGTAGGCGGATTTGATGAGTCCCAGAAGTCTGTGTATAGATTTAAGAGGTATGAATATATTTGACTTCTGTGAATAGATTTATGAGATATGAAGAGATCTGAGAAGGCTGTTAATAGATTTAAGTGTGAATAGATGTTAGGAGTCTGCGAGTAGAGTCACGAAATCCATAAATAAAGCTAGCTGGTTGATGAGTTGAGTTAATTCGTCCAAAGTAGTTCTATAGTGTCTATGAATAAATTTAACTGGTGGGTATGTATATCCCATAATGCGTCATAGAGTTCCCCATTAGTGCTGTCAACGGCCTCTTCAGAGTCCACAAATCCACTATAAAATGGTGGATTCAATTCGATGCTTTGTTCTCCTATCATGCTAATGTGGCTAACTGGTCTGTTTGGTAGGAAACCTGCCTATCCACCCCTTATTGTTTGTCCATGATATCTTTTAAACGCTACAGATAATCTTTTCCCAGAAACCGATAAGAACATTATTCCTGTTTGTTTCGCACTACTGCAGGTCCCCTCTTTTTGGCAGTTTCCCAAGATAGACTTCTTTCCAGTCTGCTGGTATTCTTTCAGTCCCCTAAACTCTGCAGGTTAATTTGTGCAGTAATTTAGTCGAAGTGTTTATATTGGATTTTAAAGCTTTTGCTGGGATATCATCTGGACTAGGAGCTTTCCCATCCTTCAGAAATTTTAAAAATTTCTTCTTGACATGCTTACTCACAGTTAATATTCAGCTGCACTTCTCGAGGCTGGATATCTGGGATATGGATGGGTCTTTTAGGACGGGTCCATTCAGAAATTCCTGAAATCATCCTGATCATCTGTTATTTCGATCTTTGATGTTAATGAGAACTCTTTCTGACTCTTGTGCTGCGCCATTTAAGTAATGCTTGCCGTCTGCCCTTATCCCCTTCTTGTGTTAGCTTGTGTTTATTTTTCATAGGTTCTATCTTTACTATCTAGTAATTTTAATATTATTTAAATATGCTGTTTTAAATATTGCACTTTCTTCTATTTGTTTAAAGATTTCAGGGTGTTATCCGCGTTTTATACTTCCAGTTCATAAATAAATAAAAACGTATTGTTTGGAGCTCATAGAAGTAGAGCAAAGAATTAGAGACTACAGGACGCACCAGACAACATAAAAATTGAAAGCTATAGTTACCGACCGGGATTCGAACCTGTCACCTCCAAATGACGACAGCTGTGCAGGACCACGTGTATTTCGACGCATGACCAACTAGGCACCCTTGTTTTCCAATTTGTATGTTGTCTAGTGTGTCATCTGCCGGTCTCTCTGGTCTAGAGGTTACACGACTTTATCCGTAATCTCGCATACTCTCCTAAGTAACGTGAAGTTGCGCGAGAATTGGTAGCGGTTCGCTCCGTGTCGGTAACTTACGGAGTATTTGAGGCGGTCGCTCAGAAATCAATGGCAAACTACTGAGCGTAATCTTGCCAAGAAATCAACAATCAGCTGAAAGATGCTGATGTTGACAGCGATGTCCTGTAAAGGATATGCGAAAAAAAGTGTGTCCTCTAATCTCTAATTCTTTCCCCTACTTCTATGAACGCCAAACAATCCATGTGTATTTATTTATGAACTGTCATAGTGGAGTCAAAGGTTTCCCCAATTGATATTTATACTTTCAGCTTGAAGGGTTTATCTTAGTGCTTTAGTTTATGTTGTGTGATACCTACAGTGTGTTCCCTACGAGATGCAGATGGCTACTGGGAGGAAGCTAGGGGTGTGTGTTCAAATATGTATATGAAATATTAAATATGTAAAGTAATAGATCGTGCACCTCTGAAGTCGGGGTAGGTTGGCCTGATGGCGAGGGACACTGGTAATAGGGAAAGCTAATCCACACGCAAAAACCAACCCAGTGCACAAGAAGTAGTTGCACGTTTGTGGAGTACGATCGAGTTCAGAAACGAGCTAACAGAAAAAATAAAATCATGTAATCTGTTGTTTGTGTCTTTGTTATTCAAATTTACTACGGGAAAACATTGATTTGACTTTATAGTTTCGTTCACCTTTTCAGTACTTTATGTTTTCGTGAACTCTTTCCCAAGGAACTCTGTAATTACCCCAAGTCCCCAAGGACATCTGTACATTATTAGTTTTACGTACTTCTGGCCTGCTGACAGATGTCTTCTGTACTCGCCTTGTTTTCTGTAGTGCGTTCACAAATGTTTGTTCCCGTATAAAACATGATCCCTCCTATCTCGATCTGCCTAGTTTACTCCAGAAGAAAGGTAACACCAATACATCTGTAACAAGACAAGCTGCAGAAGCTGCCGGATCAGCACAGCAATGCTCTAACTGTCGGCCTATCGGAGCTTCGATCCTAGACTAGTTGTCGACTAAGGCTTAGGGCCTAGACATTTAGTATTTGGGTTGTATCCCCCCTCTCCCACCAGGATAAGACTTTTATCCTCCCAATTGCGCTCCTCCGGCCGAAGCCGTTGGAACAATGTGGGCTGTCGGGTTTGGTGAGCGCCGTGAAGATTTATCCATTATATATAATAATGAGGTCGCTGACCAGTTTCCTTCCCCATGGATTGATTTCTTCCTAGAGGGATATACGGTATTTTATTTTTCCTTTATCTGATTGGCTGTATTGCTAAAACAGGAGTATTTTGGATTCATCTTACTCATCATCATCATCATCATCATCATCATCATCATCATCATCATCATCATCATCATCATCATCATCATCATCATCATCATCATCATCTTCTTCTTCTTCTTCTTCTATTTGTTTCCGTTTGAAAATAAAGTCCGTCCATCCGTTCGTTCGTTCGATCGTTCGTTCGTTCTACTATCAAGCGTCATGAGGAGGAATAGTTAACAATCAATCTCCTGATGAGTGTCATTCCGCGTGGTTGTACAATGTCTTTGATATAGTCAATCCATTTTCTTCTCGGGCGTCCTCTTGCACAGGTTCTGGTAGGTGATGGCGTTGCAATCTAACAAGATGGCTCAATTCGATCGTTTTCCTTTCAGTACAAGTGGCTCAAAGTGCCCGTCTAACATCATTTCTTATTAGGTTTTAGATATTTAAGTTGACAGCCCTTCTCAAGCATCTCATCTCACAGATGTTGATTTTGCATAAGTGTTATTTGAATAATGTCCATGTTTGACACTGATAGCATAGAGTTTGTGTGAATATGCTATTTATTATCTGTCGCTTGGCGGACATGGGCATATTTGAATGTTTCGGGATCGGTGTCTATTGACACAGGAATATCGAAAAGAGTGTATAGGACCTGCAGATTATCAAAAATATAATGTAGTATGGTCTAGAACAGTGGTTCTCAACAGGTGGGGAATTCACCCTCACCCCATCCCCTCTTCGGAGAGAATTTTAGGGTTTCCAGGGGGGGGGGGGGAATTAAGATTAATTCAAGATTGCGGTAATTCAAGAACCGATTACTTGATATTGTGTTTCCCTCCATACTTTACGGTTCTGTACTTCTGAAATTCGGTTTATAACGTAGGTAGACCCGCAAATCACGTTGTATGTAGATGTCTAGACTTATTCTAGTATGTGTTATTAAATTTTAGCTTACATATTTACGTATAGTGTGTAAAAGGGGGAGGGGAGATTTATAGGGAGGAAATACGAAAGGGGGGGGGGATGACATTCTGAATATATGGTGAAGGGGTGCATAGGCCAAAAAAGGTTGAAAACCACTGGTCTAAGACAATCGTTCAATGGTTCTCACTCGTCGTCGCTGAGGACCTCATTTGACAGATTTTCATTGTACAAATGTATATTTATGTTATCCAATTTGTGAATTCCGAATATTTCCACTCGGCTGTTTGTTAATATAGTATTCACTAGACAGCCACTGGGAATATGCAAGATTCACCAGATGTCCAAGTGGAGATATCTAGAATTCACAAATTGGATATCAGAAATATACATACCCTGAGGGCCGGGGCGAAGGGGTTGCTGCCGCAATTTGTAATCCCACATACCCGCGTCCGAAACACAGCTGCTAACGATTTGGCAGCATACCACCTTGCGTTGTATTTTCATACAATGGTATGTGTGCCGGTCGTTTAGAAAACAATGGCAAACTACTTAACGTACATTTGTGAAGCAATCACAAACAGCCAAAAATGCTGGGGTTGACTGCGACATCTTGTAAAGGATATGCAACTAACTTAACATTGAAAACTGTGGAATGAATCCACTCAGCGAAGATGTGTGACAGCCATTGAAAGATTGTTCTAGACTATACGAAATAACAACAGGATATAGGCAGTACTGAATTACTATACTCTGATCTAGGATTCCGTAAAACTGTGGAACGAGGTAAAGTTGAAAGGAACGAAATAAAATTGAAATCCTTTCGCTGTCTGCGACTATGTTGGCTTTGACAGATCTCGTTAAAAGCTAACGGTAATTTTACTGGATGAGTTGCCCAGGGCCTGATGCGTGATATGACTTCAGATGTACTAAAATGGGAGTCGGTGTGGTTTACAGGCAGGGTGTCCGCCTCAAGCTTAAAGTGTTTTTGTTTACATCCCGAGTGAAGGATAGCGTTTCTAGAAAAATCCCTTGATGTCACACATACGCCATTGGTGTCACGCAATCAGGCCCTTGATGTCACATACTCGCCCTTGATGTCACATACTCGCCCTTGATGTCATACTGACGCCATTGATATCACACATATGCCATTGATATCAAATACACAGGCCCTTGATGTCACATACTCGCCCTTGATGTCACATATACGCTCTTGATGTCAAACATACGCCATTGATGTCAAATACTCAGTCCTTTGATGTCAAATACCAGCCCTTAATGTCACACCCACACACTTTTGATGTCACATATTCGCCCTTGGTGTCACACATACGTCCTTGATGTCACACAATCTGGCCTTTGATGTCACACACACACATACGACCTTGATGTCACACACACGACCTTGATGCCACACACACACCCTTGATGTCACACATAAGCCCTTGATGGCACACACGCACACGTCCTTGATGTCACATACGCGCCTTTTTTGTTACACACACAGACACACACAAACACAACACACACAACACACACACACACACACACACACACCTGTGATGTATATGTCGCTGATTGCCTCCCCTCCCCCACCCCCTTGTCGTCAACGACGAAAACCAAGAGCCACACGCCACCAACGATTAGGATACCTCGGTGACTGTATGTTGTACAGAGTAGACCGCGAATGATCACTGCCATGGCAAATATACACAACTGGAAAACAGAAACAAAACAGAACATGTACAGCATTTGTGGATGTATTATGTATTATCAATCAAATACAGAGGTTCTAGAAAAACTAGGAACGAAAAGAGAGTTGATGAAAGAAATAAAAAAAAAAAAAAGAGGCAAGTGAAATATTTCTGACACGTTAAGAGACATAATTCTTTTTCTCATATCCTATTTACAGGACATCGCTGTCAACACCAGTTTTTACCGCTGTTGTTGATTTCTTGGCAAGATTACGCTCAGTAGTTTGCCATTGCTGTCTGAGCGACCGGCTCACATACCCCCGTAAGTAACCAAAGCGACGCGATTCGCTACCGAATCTCGCGCAGCTGCGTTACTCTAGGTGGATATACGGGATTACGGAGAAAATCGTTAACTCATAGGCCAGGGAGACGGCGAAAGACATAATACTCTAATAAAAACCATACAGGAGGGCAAGGTTGAGGGCAAGCGAGCATGCTAATATCAAGTGACTTCCGGTCGCCAACATGGCGGTTAGGTGTTGAACCGTTAAGGCTTGTGGCGTGTTTATGCTTGCAGATACGGTTTGCAATCGCATTTTCCTCATATTGGACTGGTAGTACATGGTTCCGTCGCCCTGCTACTGAGTGAGTGCGTGGGCGACACCGTGAGCTGTGAAATTCCGTAGAATGCTTTTACATCTGTCCTGTACAGTGACCTGCATGTTCGGAACAATGGCTACCGGCTGTTGCTGAATTGACTGAATTGCCTTTTCAGTTCACGAGTGCATTTTTCAGGAGACTCCTGGGAGTTGGCGATGAAGCTGCGGAGTTCGTGCTTTATGCGACGCTTTCGGCGGGTCACCCTGCGGTAAAAGACCGAGCCATGTGAGAAAACCCGGGTCATTGAGGTCTTTCTGGTGACTGCCGAGTCCATCGACGATGAACTGTGGTTTTTGTGGATGAGTTTTGTGTTGGCATTCTGGCGGCGGCATTATGCACAGTGTACCTATGCGGGCTGTTGGATTGCCGAGACTCCTGTCTATTCCACTTTGCACATTGGATAGTGGGGAGCATTTTGTGTGATATTCGCTGGCACGGGAATGGAGCATAATGGGGACGACCCGTTGCCATGAAGTTGGAACCTCGACTAACTAACTAACTGACTGACTGATTGACTGAATGACTGACTTGACTGACTGACTGACTGACTGACTGACTGACTGACTGACTAACTAGCTAGCTAATATAAAAAGATGGGCGAACGTCAGCCTGACAGAATTTACAGTCAATAGGAGAGACAGATAGTGTTGGAGATCCACTGCAGCCAACCTTCATTGTGGAGACGACACCTGATTGGTGATATATATTATGTGTTAGATCTGATCAGATATGACAGAGCTACCGCATGACTGTAGACTGTACTACCCGGACAGGTTCGAGGAGGGATCTCCAGACCTTGTTGCTATATTATACTTGTCTGTAGGTTTATCTTCTATCCCACTATAATGATTGTCGCCCTGCAGAAGACACCGGACGACAACGCTTCTTTAGATGAGTATTATTAAATGCAGACACCAAAGCACTACTAGCCGTCTCCCTGGCGAAGAGGTTAACGACTTTCTCCGTAATCCCGTATATCCACATGAGGAACACAGCTACGCGAGATTCGGCGGCGGATCGCGTCGTGTTGGTTACCTAGGGGTATTGAGCCTGTCGCTCAGAAAGCAATGGCAAACTACTGAGAGTAATATTGTCAAGAACATCAACAACAGCTGAAAAATGCTACAACGTCCTGTAAGGGATATGCAACTAAAAAGAAAAACAAAGCACTACCAAAAACAACTAAACTTTTAGAGCAAGGGAACCGGGAATCTTTAATGGAAACTCAGTCTCTGAAAATGATACACAGCAAACGGTAGTGAAAACAGACTGAGACTGGTCATGAGGCTGGATCGCCATTCAGCTAGATAACACTCAGCAGTGAAACGTCTGTCAGATACTACAGCTGCAGGTTTTAGGAAGGAAATCACCTGATACTGCCTGACTCCTTCTGGACCCGCTGGACTAGTGTCCTGGATGTACTGATTAGGGTCTGACACTTGGACTCCTTCCCACGCCTGGACACTGGACCTCAGCTTCAGGTAGCTTCGGCTTCTGCTGGGTGAGTTGGATTGATAGCCCAGTCTCGGTCTCCAAGCTGACTGGAGTTGATACGCCTCATCTCTGGTACTGTATTGATACATGACAAGGCAGATGTGGTTGCGGCCTTGTGGGAGCACGTGCACACCTCGGAGGAGCTATGCGGGTCATTCTGGGATGCACTAGAGACACCCCAGTAGTGTGTATGCGTTACATCCTTGGTCTGCCGACTGTTGCTGGCAGGCTCAAGGTGATGCAGGCGAAGGCATACCTCAGAGTAGCTGCAGACACAGACCACCCACTGCATGAGGCGCTGGACGCAGTTAAGGGTCAGCGACTGATAAGAGGGAAATCATGGATGGCTCAGGCGGAGGATACGATCAGACAGGTGTGCCCCTTGGAGAACATTAGGAGAGGAGTGGGCCAGAGTGCCAGCGGAGCAGTCAGACTTGTGCAGAGTTATAATCACATTAAGCCGGGAGTGCAGGGAGTGGCCAGAAGGGGCCACGGAAGTGGAAATCCAGCAACTAATTCAGGACAATGCTCACTCGGGTGATGTGATTATCTACACAGATGGTTCGGTGTCAAGAGGTGAGAGAAGTGGCTGGGGGTTCATAGCCAAAGCTAATGGTCGATGTTTGGGGCAGGAGAGCCTGGCATATGATACCACAACATCCAGCTTAAGAATGGAGGTGGAGGCAGCCACTGCGGCTCTCCGCTGGATGGAGAATACGACACACACACACACACATCGTGATAGTTAACTGACTCAGAAAGCATGCTGACGAGGGTGAGGACGGGCAGGACTTCGTGCGGAGTGGTTTGCTTCGCTTCGGAGGTCACGGGTGACAAGCATTGCCTGGATCTTTTCTCCGGGGCATGCCGGTGTGCTGGGGAATGAACAGACGGACAGATTGGCTGGCTCTGCAGAACTTGGTGGAATATTGATACATGACAGGGCAGACGTGGTTGCGGCCTTGTGGGAGCACGTGCACACCTCGGAGGAGCAAATGGATCACCATAGTCTGGCAAGAATGAGACAGCGAGGTGTGACGAGGGGATCTGGAGTAGTAGGATACGTCCTATTTGAGTATATTTTCTGGATTGACCTTGCTGGATTGACCCCAATCCAGCTTTAGGGTTAGGGATTAGGGTTAGGGGTTAGGTTTTAGGGTTAGGGGTTAGGGTTAGGGTTAGGGGTTAGGGTTAGGGGTTATGGTTAGGGTTTAGGTTAGGGGTTAGGGTTTCTGTCTGCTCCTAATTATATTTTCTGGATTAACCTCGCTGGATTGACCCCAATCCTTTTCGGTCTCGGATCCGGGGCGGGTTGGGTAGGGATGGGTAGGGTAGGTATATAGGTCATATGTAAGGGTGATAATTCTAATAAAAGACATGTTTTCTAAGGGCAGATAACTGAGTGTGTGTATAATATTTTAACTAATTTTAAACAATAAAAATAAAAATAAAAGACAATCAGAGGTGCGCGGGCGGCTGGCGGAGGAGCGAGTGCGACGGATCGGTCGCGTGGAGTGGTCGAATCCAGTAAAACAGTGTCTTGTAGTAACTAATTGGCCGGTAATTGCTGAGTGACCACAAGGCCGATCAGCGACGAGTGCGGGTAGTGGGGCTAGACGGTTCGAACCCTACGAGCCGCGCCGGGTGTCATATGAAAATTGTAAACAGTAAAAGGGTAAATATGGCGTGTATATGACCTGTAGTGGGTCGTAGTGGCTTATACACTATCATCATATAGATTACACGGTTTCAAATGAAAACCTTAACACAGTAAAGATGGCCGGTAGTAACGGTTGTAAGAGGTATGGCTTAGTGTTGTTTGATGTTAAGGGGTGATTGAGTAGCCGAATAGTTAGATAACTGCTTCGGAACACTATCATCAAGTAGATTACACCTCTTCAAATGAAAACCTTAAAGAAGTAAATATTGCCGATAGTAAATGTTGTAGTGGGTGTGGCTTAGTGTTATTCGTTGTTAAGGAGTGGGTGAGCAGAGAAGTAGCTAGAGAAGTGCTTCTGAACATTTTAAAAGGGGTGGGCGAGTGGCGAAGTGGATAAATGAATGCGTCGGTACCTTGCTAAGATTCAGACGAGTTGCTAGATAAAGGCTCCAGGTCGCTATTAAGGGGTAGGTGGGTGTACAAATAGCTAAATAACGGCTTCCGATCCTTGTTAAGAGGTGGGCGAGGGCGCGGATTGGTTGGATAATTACGCCCGTTCCTTGGTAAGAGCCAGGGTGATCGAGTGGAGAAGTGGATAAATAAAGGCATGGAGGTATACCACCGACACATTCAACGAATAATGGCGGCGTCGGTAGTCAGATGACTAGGATATTTTCATTATATGTCTATCGTTAAGTGGTCGACTGTTTATTATAACGGCGGTTACTATTATCTATAGTGGATGGGACCTAAATACTATCATCGTACCGGTTACAGCTCTTCAAACGAAAACCTAAAAAAAAAAGTAAAGATGGTCGATTATACTGGTTTTAGTGGGTATGACTTTGTGATATTCGTTGTTAAGGGGTGGGGTGAGTGGATGAGTAACTAGATAAACGCTTCCGAACACTATCATCGGGTTCAAACCCCAGTGGGGCGGTCTAGTTGTAGAAGAAATATTGATAATATTCGGTTACTTAGTTGTGATTGCGAGCTCTGATGTTATTAACCCGGTTATGTTTAGAAAAGTAGAGGTGATGTGCTGGTTGCAGAGTATGTTTAGGGGGTACCCCAGACACCGTGGAAGTGACAGGTTCGAATCTCGGAACTTTGTCGTGGGTAAGATTGTCAGTCATCAACGTGTGGGTGTCGCCGCGGCCACAAGTCCCATCGCTGATGAAAAACACAGGCAGTAAATGTTACCGTTGTACCTACGAGTCACAAAATATAACCTAACTTAACATTCAGAATATAATATACTCATAACCTCAACAGGTGTTGCAAAAAATCGATACGCATCTTCATAACGGCTAATCCACGGGATTATCATCCTTGTAATGACCTAAGTCGGGTTAATATATTTCTGATATCTCCGCCATTGCAAATAGTTCGCGATATTAATAAAGGTTACATAAAAGGTTGATAGGGGATTAAGGGATTAACACCTATTGTCGGGACATCCAATAAAAATCAATAACACTACCCTCGATTTTTCTCATAATTGCCGATTGGGGCTTATGGGTTAGGTGTATGTGTCCTTATTTAGTTAAAACAGGTGGTATGAGTAGGAGATATCACAAACAGTATCAGCATGTGCCACTCTGATCTTAAATATCAGTAGTTCGTTATTCTTGTGACATTGAAAACGCTCTGAGGTTGAAGAAGGATAGTGTACTATGTTATTGGGCGGTGTACATAGATTGACCAGTATGTGAAGGTGATACATGTCACCCTTGTCAGCCCTTCGTAGCTGTGTTGTGAGTTGTCGCCTATTACATCCGGGTGTGAAAATAACCAAAAATATTTCACTATCAACTCAATACATGCCTCTATATAGCTGCACTGCGAACATTGGCTAGAGTCTACTTTAGGAAAGTATCGTGTATCTGTGTATACGGGTTTACCACTGCTTATAGATGTGTGCAGTATTATTGGAAAGCGGCCGTTATGTCTACATTATCAAAGTATGTTGCCTTACAGAGCTGGTATAGTATCTATGTGTCTGTTACGTTGTATATTTTGTCATGTTGCCTTGTAGTATTTGGAGGGAGTTTCATGCGGTGAATTTAAAAAAAAAACTATGTCTCAGAATCCACAACGCCACTGGCATTAGAGGCATTTCAACTTGTCTGCTCACTGACCTCGCTTCACAGTCATACTAAAGTACGGGTTCTATGTAGTACTTAAACACTCCTTTTATTTCTCATTACAGTTGTCAACTTTATATTAGTCAGTATGTTTTCCAACTTGCAAAAGACAACCTTCATCACAGCGATTCTTGTTCCAACGCTTTAAAGCCACCTCCCATCAGATATTGTTGTCTTTCCTTGTATGCTCACGGCTACTGTTTCATCGTTTCAAGCTCCATACCTCTACTCGTATGTATTAGTGTGGCAAATCTAAATCAACATCTCAAAAGATAGACATGTAATACCACCACGTATAGGGACATGTTGGTAATGGTTACATGCAGTCAAAGAGGGCGTTGCATCCTGTCGCATGCGTAAGGGCACAGCCGAGACACATGGTTAAGAGGGATACTACAGAAAAAAAACGGTGTTCTGTTGGTGATTTAACCAGGGGACCTAACTCGGGATGACCACCATGTACGGGAGTGATTCTTCCCCCTCGTCAACATGGCGTCGGAAGTTTAAAAAGGTCCCCCTACTCTAGCGTGTCTATGTCCGAGGCGTCATAGGGTCACCAAGTAACAGCAAAGACCACGAAACTACTACTACCGAGGCCTCTATACACCACAAGGCAGCTTCGAATACAGTATACACAACTATAACCTAGTCATCACTGTGTTCGTCTAACCCTTTCTCATAGACATAGAGGAGAGATGTGAGCACCGAGGCCAGTTGGGGAAGGTGTACCTTTTACTTAACAGCTACCGGGTCATATACCCACGAGTGTTTAGCTATTTTTATCACCTGTATAATATTACCCGTGAACACAACAAGATTCCCCGGAGCAATCTTATGCGGCTCATATAACAGGACATATCACGTACCCGCTGTCCTGACCAGCGAAGTTATCGCGTCTCAGAGCAGACATTTACACTTTCATTAACTCTTCTGCCTGGCCAAAGGGGTCTTTGCATCTTTCCCCAGAAACCCATTTCCAATGTCAATATATGTATTTCAGTGTGTCGGCTCATTGCCACATTTCACATCCATACAACAGTACAGGTTCTATGTACCACTCCAACAGCCAAATAAGAAAAATTGTTAGCCAAATTATTAAAACTGTTGGCCAAATACATAAATATATTGACCAGACTTATAAAATATAGTAAAATTTGTTAGCCTAACTGACAAAACTGTTGGCCAAAATAAGAAACGGCTCGACTAACATTATAAAAAATAGGAAAAATGGTAACCAAACTAATTATAAATGGTGACCAAAATAGGAAATATCCCGACCAAACTTATGAAAAGTAGGAAAATTGTTCGTCAAATGTGAAAAAAAATATTGGGCAAGTATAAAATCATGTTAGCGAAATAGGAAAAATATCGATCAAACTTATAGATGTCTTGTCCAAACTTATAAAATGTATGAACATTTGTTAGCCAAAGGTGAAAAATATTGGCAAAGTTAAGAAATATCTCATCCGAATTTATAACAAGTAAGAAAACATGCTAGTAAAATCAAGAAATATGTCGACTGAAGTAATACAATAGGCAAAACGATGGAAAATCTTATGAAGATGTCGACCGTTATAAGAAAATGTGTTACCCAAATTAGGAAAAATATTGACCAAGTTTTGAAATATCTCGACCAAACATACAAAAAGTAGGAAAATATGTCGACTAAAGTAGGAAATTTTTTTAGCCAAAGATGAAAAATAGTGGTCAATTAAAGAACTACCACATCCAAACTTTTAAAATGTATGAAAATTTGTTAACCAAAGGTGAAAACTGTTGACCAAGTAAAGAAACTTCTCGTCCAAACTCATAAAAAGTAGGAAACTTTGTTAACCAAATGTGAAAAATATTGTCCAAGTAAAGACATGTTTCAACTAATCTTATAAATATGTCGTCCAAACTTATAATAATTAGGATAATGTGTTAACCAAATGGGAAAAATATTGGCCAAGTGGAGAAATATCTCAACCATACTTATGAAAAGGAGGAAAATGTGTTAACCTAATGGGAAAAATATTGGCCAAGTGAAGAAATATCTCATCCATTCTTATAAAAATTAGGAAAATGTGTTAACCTAATGAGAAAAATATCGCCCAAGTGAAGAAAAATTTACACAAACTTATAAAACTTAGGAAAATGCGTTAACCTAATGAGAAAAATATTGACCAAGTAAAGAAAAATGTACACCAAACTTATGAAAAGTAGGAAAATGTGTTAACCAAAAGGGGAAAAAAATATGGTATAAACTATGAAATATGTTGACCGAAGTAAGAAGATGTGTTAGCCAAATGGGGAAACTGTTGACAAGTAAAGAAACTTCTCGACCAAACTCATAAAAAGTAGGAAACTTTGTTAACTAAATGTGAAAAAATATTGTCCAAGTAAAGACGTCTTTCAACTAATCTTATAAATATGTCGCCCAAACTTATGAACATTAGGAAAATGTGTTAACCAAATGGGAAAAATATTGACCAAGTGAAGAAATATCTCAACCATACTTATGAAAAGGAGAAAAGTGTGTTAACCTAAAGGGAAAAACATTGGCGAAGTGAAGAAATATCTCATCCATTCTTATAAAAATTAGGAAAATGTGTTAACCTAATGAGAAAAATATTGCCCAAGTGAAGAAAAAATTTACACAAAACTTATAAAACTTAGGAAAATGTGTTAACCTAAGGAGAAAAATATTGACCAAGTAAAGAAAAATTTACACCAAACTTATGAAAAGTAGGAAAATTTGTTAACCAAAGGGGAAAAATATAGGGCTAAACTATGAAATATGTTGACTCAAGTAAGAAAATGTGTTAGCCAAATGGGGAAAAATGTTGGCCAAAACATGAAACATCTTAACCAAACTTATAAATATCTCGTGTAAACTTATAAATAAGTAGGAAAAAAATATTGCTTCTGTAGTTATGTCAAACGTGTCTTGAACTTTTATCTGAACAGACATGTCACACTACATAATCATCAACGTCAGCATTATCCTCCTTTTACATTACCGAAAGCTTCAACTTACCATTCCAGAGTATCTGTTAAAGAAACACTTCTACAGACTAATCACCCATCTCTCCACACTCTTGGTTTTTTTCTTTCTTACACAAAGTGTCTCTGTCTTTCGTAGATGTCTTCACAACTTTTCCATGTCACATCACCAAGAACTCCAAACCTCCATTGTACACGAGCTCCAATGAAACAGTCATAATAACATTCATGGCAATGCAATCTGTGGCTCCACCTGGGATAGTTTCGATATCATCTGAGTATTCGTCAGCAAAGATCCATTTCCCCTGGCTGACATCTTCAACTTTCTATACCACAAGGTCTGCTACACTAACCTTCCATTGTTCCATCTTTCAACAATATAAAGGGTGTTCTCGAAGTCTAACTAACGTAATATTTCTTACTTTGTCCACCTCTATCACACTTTGTCATTTTACAGCTGCAATAGCAGCAAGTTTGCAACCAACCAACAGTGTCTGTTATGAAATCGACCTTTCTTAAAACCATGTCTGCCTTAATGAACCCTTGAATACCCTCTACCACAGCTTCTAACCGACTTTCAACGTTTCATACCAAATAATATTAACATTCTCTTTTATTACAGAGCAGCCGATTTTCTGCTGACTGGGCAGATTTTCCAACCTAATGGAGATAAATCATCTGTCCCCCTAAACTTCTAGGCGCTATTCTAGACAACGAATATGGGCATACACCATCACCCCTAGGAAGAACTTGAAAAAAGAACAGAGATTGGGTTCCTGAGACGAAGGAGTTGTATTCCTTGGACTACCAGAGTAACTAACGATGATCGCCTAAACGAGTCTAAGTAAAATAGAGCATTATATACATCAAGCACAACATATTCGTTCTTACTAACCCTAACCCTAACCCTAACTACGCATCAAACACAACAAACTATTTCTTACTAACCCTAACCCTAACTATACATCAAACACAACAAAATCTTTCTTAAGAAACATGGATGCAAACCAGTGTCAGACATGGAAAAAGTTTAATATGTGTGATTAAATTTTAATTAAAATTTAAAAATAATAAATCGCAATTTTATTTGCGCACTTCACTTAATATACAGATATAGGCTAAGTATAGGTATAGCTTAGGTAAAGGACGTATATTGAGCTTACATCTTGAGCAATAAAATTGCGATTTATTATTTTAGTAAGAACGAATTTGTTGTGCTTGATGTATATAATGCTCTATTTTACTTAGACTCGTTTAGGCGATCATCGTTAGTTACTCTGGTAGTCCAAGGAATACAACTCCTTCGTCTCAGGAACCTAATCTCTGTTGTTTTTTCAAGTTCTTCCTAGGGGTGATGGTGTATGCCCATATTCGTTGTCTAGAATAGCGCCTAGAAGTTTAGGGGGACAGATGATTTATCTCCATTAGGTTGGAAAATCTGCCCAGTCAGCAGAAAATCGGCTGCTCTGTAATAAAAGAGAATGCTAATATTATTTGGTATGAAACGTTGAAAGTCGGTTAGAAGCTGTGGTAGAGGGTATTCAAGGGTTCATTAAGGCAGACATGGTTTTAAGAAAGGTCGATTTCATAACAGACACTGTTGGTTGGTTGCAGACTTGCTGCTATTGCAGCTGTAAAATGACAAAGTGTGATAGAGGTGGACAAAGTAAGAAATATTACGTTAGTTAGACTTCGAGAACACCCTTTATATTGTTGAAAGATGGAACAATGGAAGGTTAGTGTAGCAGACATTGTGGTATAGAAAGTTGAAGATGTCAGCCAGGGGAAATGGATCTTTGCTGACGAATACTCAGATGATATCGAAACTATCCCAGGTGGAGCCACAGATTGCATTGCCATGAATGTTATTATGACTGTTTCATTGGAGCTCGTGTACAATGGAGGTTTGGAGTTCTTGGTGATGTGACATGGAAAAGTTGTGAAGACATCTACGAAAGACATAGACACTTTGTGTAAGAAAGAAAAAACCAAGAGTGTGGAGAGATGGGTGATTAGTCTGTATAAGTGTTTCTTTAACAGATACTCTGGAATGGTAAGTTGAAGCTTTCGGTAATGTAAAAGGAGGATAATGCTGACGTTGATGATTATGTAGTGTGACATGTCTGTTCAGATAAAAGTTCAAGACACGTTTGACATAACTACAGAAGCAATATTTTTTTCCTACTTATTTATAAGTTTACACGAGATATTTATAAGTTTGGTTAAGATGTTTCATGTTTTGGCCAACATTTTTCCCCATTTGGCTAACACATTTTCTTACTTGGGTCAACATATTTCATAGTTTAGCCCTTATATTTTCCCCTTTGGTTAACAAATTTTCCTACTTTTCATAAGTTTGGTGTAAATTTTTCTTTACTTGGTCAATATTTTTCTCCTTAGGTTAACACATTTTCCTAAGTTTTATAAGTTTTGTGTAAATTTTTTCTTCACTTGGGCAATATTTTTCTCATTAGGTTAACACATTTTCCTAATTTTTATAAGAATGGATGAGATATTTCTTCACTTCGCCAATGTTTTTCCCGTTAGGTTAACACACTTTTCTCCTTTTCATAAGTATGGTTGAGATATTTCTTCACTTGGTCAATATTTTCCCATTTAGGTTAACACATTTTCCTAATGTTCATAAGTTTGGGCGACATATTTATAAGATTAGTTGAAAGACGTCTTTACTTGGACAATATTTTTTCACATTTAGTTAACAAAGTTTCCTACTTTTTATGAGTTTGGTCGAGAAGTTTCTTTACTTGTCAACAGTTTTCCCCATTTGGCTAACACATCTTCTTACTTCGGTCAACATATTTCATAGTTTATCCCATATTTTTTTTCCCTTTTGGTTAACACATTTTCCTACTTTTCATAAGTTTGGTGTACATTTTTTCTTTACTTGGTCAATATTTTTCTCATTAGGTTAACGCATTTTCCTAAGTTTTATAAGTTTGTGTAAATTTTTCTTCACTTGGGCGATATTTTTCTCATTAGGTTAACACATTTTCCTAATTTTTATAAGAATGGATGAGATATTTCTTCACTTGGCCAATATTTTTCCCATTAGGTTAACACATTTTCCTCCTTTTCATAAGTATGGTTGAGATATTTCTCCACTTGGCCAATATTTTTCCCATTTGGGTAACACATTATCCTAATTATTATAAGTTTGGACGACATATTTATAAGATTAATTGAAACATGTCTTTACTTGTATAATATTTTTCACATTTGGTTAACAAAGTTTCCTACTTTTTATGAGTTTGGACGAGAAGTTTCTTTACTTGGTCAACAGTTTTCACCTTTGGTTAACAAATTTTCATACATTTTAAAAGTTTGGATGTGGTATTTCTTTACTTGGCCACTATTTTTCATCTTTGGCTAACAAATTTTCCTACTTTAGTCGACATATTTTCCTACTTTTTGTATGTTTGGTCGAGATATTTCAAAACTTGGTCAATATTTTTCCTAATTTGGGTA
The DNA here is from genome assembly GCA_014155875.1 of Cepaea nemoralis. NCBI lineage: Eukaryota > Metazoa > Mollusca > Gastropoda > Stylommatophora > Helicidae > Cepaea > Cepaea nemoralis. The sequence continues at coordinate 445,236 of JACEFZ010015367.1, forward strand.
ACACATTTTCTTATAACGGTCGACATCTTCATAAGATTTTCCATCGTTTTGCCTATTGTATTACTTCAGTCGACATATTTCTTGATTTTACTAGCATGTTTCTTACTTGTTATAAATTCGGATGAGATATTTCTTAACTTTGCCAATATTTTTCACCTTTGGCTTTCATACATTTTATAAGTTTGGACGAGACATCTATAAGTTTGATCGATATTTTTCCTATTTGGCTAACATGATTTTCTACTTGCCCAATATTTTTTTCACATTTGACGAACAATTTTCCTACTTTTCATAAGTTTGGTCGGGATATTTCCTATTTTGGTCACCATTTATAATTAGTTTGGTTACCATTTTTCCTTTTTTTTTATAATGTTAGTCGTGCCGTTTCTTATTTTGGCCAACAGTTTTGTCAGTTTGGCTAACAAATTTTACTATATTTTATAAGTCTGGTCGATATATTTATGTATTTGGCCAACAGTTTTAATAATTTGGCTAACAATTTTTTCTTATTTGACTGTTGGAGTGGTACATAGAACCTGTACTGTTGTATGGATGTGAAATGTGGCAATGAGCCGACACATTGAAATACATATATTGACATTGGAAATGGGTTTCTGGGGAAAGATGCAAAGACCCCTTTGGCCAGGCAGAAGAGTTAATGAAAGTGTAAATGTCTGCTCTGAGACGCGATAACTTCGCTGGTCAGGACAGCGGGTACGTGATATGTCCTGTTATATGAGCCGCATAAGATTGCTCCGGGGAATCTTGTTGTGTTCACGGGTAATATTATACAGGTGATAAAAATAGCTAAACACTCGTGGGTATATGACCCGGTAGCTGTTAAGTAAAAGGTACACCTTCCCCAACTGGCCTCGGTGCTCACATCTCTCCTCTATGTCTATGAGAAAGGGTTAGACGAACACAGTGATGACTAGGTTATAGTTGTGTATACTGTATTCGAAGCTGCCTTGTGGTGTATAGAGGCCTCGGTAGTAGTAGTTTCGTGGTCTTTGCTGTTACTTGGTGACCCTATGACGCCTCGGACATAGACACGCTAGAGTAGGGGGACCTTTTTAAACTTCCGACGCCATGTTGACGAGGGGGAAGAATCACTCCCGTACATGGTGGTCATCCCGAGTTAGGTCCCCTGGTTAAATCACCAACAGAACACCGTTTTTTTTCTGTAGTATCCCTCTTAACCATGTGTCTCAGGCTGTATCCCTTACGCATGCTGACAGGATGCAACGCCCTCTTTGACTGCATGTAACCATTACCCACATGTCCCTATACATGGTGGTATTACATGTCTATCTTGTGAGATGTTGATTTAGCTTCTACCACACTAATACATACGAGTAGAGGTATGGAGCTTGAAACGATGAAAGCAGTAGCCGTGAGCATACAAGAAAGACAACAATGTCTGATGGGAGGTGGCTTTAAAGCGTTAGGAACAAGAATCGCTGTGATGAAGGTTGTCTTTTACAAGTTGGAAAACATACTGACTAATATAAAGTTGACAACTGTAATGAGAAATAAAAAGAGTGTTTAAGTACTACATAGAACCTGCACTTTTTTGTATGACTGTGAAGCGAGGTCAGTGAGCAGACAAGTTGAAATGCCTCTAATGCCAGTGGCGTTGTGGCTTCTGAGACATCGTTTTTTTTTAATTCACTAGACACCCGCATGAAACTCCCTCCAAATACTACAAGGCAACATGACAAAACATACAACGTAGCAGACACATAGATACTATACCAGCTCTGTAAGGCAACATACTTTGATAATGTAGACATAACGGTCCGCTTTCCAATAATACTGCACACATCTATAAGCAGTGGTAAACCCGTATACACAGATACACGATACTTTCCTAAAGTAGACTCTAGCCAAGTTCGCAGTGCAGCTATATAGAGGCATGTCTGAGTTGATATGAAATATTTTTGGTTATTTTTACACCCGGATGTAATAGGCGACAATTCACAACACAGCTACGATGCGCTGACAGGGGTGACCTTATCAACTTCACATACTGGTCAATCTATATACACCGCCCAATAACATAGTACACTATCCTTTTTCAAACCTCAAGCGTTTTCAATGTCACAAGAATAACGAACTACTGATATTTAAGATCAGAGTGGCACATGCTGATACTGTTTGTGATATCTCCTACTCATACCACCTGTTTTAACTGAATAAGGACACATACACCTAACCCATAAGCCCCAATCGGCAAATATGAGAAAAATCGAGAGTAGTGTTATTGATTTTTATTGGATGTCCCGACAATAGGTGTTAATCCTTAATCCCCTTCCAACCTTTATATGAACCTTTATTAATATCGCGAACTATTTGCAAGTGGCGGAGATAGCAGAAATATTATTAACCTGACTTGGTCATTACGAGGATGATAATCCCCTGGATTAGCCGTTATGAGAATAAGTATTGATTTTTTGCAACACCTGTTGAAGTCATGAGTATATCATACTCTGATTTTTAAGTTAGGTTATATTTTGTGACTCGTAGGTGCAACTGTAACGTTTGCTGCCTGTGTTTTTCAGTCTCGGTGGGACTTGTGGCCGCTGCGACAAGACCGGACAAAGCGACACTAACCCATATAATCAACTAGACATCCACATGTTGATGACTAGCAATCTTACCAACGACAAAGTACCGAGATTCGAACCTGTCACTTCCACAGTGTCTGGGGTACCACCTAAACATACTCCGAAACCAACTCTCCTATTCTAATCATAACCGGGTTAATAGCACCAGAGCTCGAGATCTCAACTAAGTAACCAAATATTATTGTACCACTAGACCGCCCCACTGGGATTCGAACCCGATGATAGTGTTCAGAAGCGTTATCTAGTTACTCATCCACTCACCCCACCCCTTAACAACGAATATCACAAAGTCATACCCACTAAAACCATCGGCCATCTTTACTTTTTAAGGTTTTCATTTGAAGAGCTGTAACCGGTATGATGATAGTATTTAAGTCCCATCCACTACAGATAATAGTAACCATCCGTTATAATAAACAGTCGACCACTTTACAATAGACATATAATGAAAATATCCTAGGTCTTCTGACTACCGACGCCGCCATTATGCGTTGAATGTGTCGGTGGTAGACCTCCATGCCAGTATTTACCCACTTCTCCTTTCGATCACCCTGGCTCTTACCAAGGAACGGGCGTAATTATCTAACCAATCCGCCCCTCGCCCACCTCTTAACAAGGATCGGAAGCAGTTATCTAGCTATTTGTACACCCACCTACCCCTTAACAAGCGACCTGGAGCCTTTATCTAGCAACTCCTCTGTCTCTTAGCAAGGAACCGACGCATTCATTTAGCCACTTCGCCACTCGCCCACCCCTTTTAAAATGTTCAGAAGCACTTCTCTAGCTACTTCTCTGCTCACCCACTCCTTAACAACGAATAACACTAAGCCACACCCACTACAACATTTACTATCGGCCATATTTACTTCTTTAAGGTTTTCATTTGAAGAGGTGTAATCTACTTGATGATAGTGTTCCGAAGCAGTTATCTAACTATTCGGCTACTCAACCACCCCTTAACATCAAACAACACTAAGCCATACCTCTTACAACCGTTACTACCGGCCATCTTTACTGTGTTAAGGTTTTCATTTGAAGCCGTGTAATCTATATGATGATAGTGTATAAGCCACTACGACCCACTACAGGTCATATACACGCCATATTTACCCTTTTACTGTTTACAATTTTCATATGACACCCGGCGCGGCTCGTGGGTTCGAACCGTCTAGCCCCACTACCCGCACTCGTCGCTGATCGGCTTTGTGGTCACTCAGCAATTACCGGCCAATTAGTTACTACAAGACACTGTTTTACTGGATTCGACCACTCCACGCGACCGATCCGTCGCACTCGCTCCTCCGCCAGCCGCCCGCGCACCTCTGATTGTCTTTTATTTTTATTTTTATTGTTTAAAATTAGTTAAAATATTATACACACACTCAGTTATCTGCCCTTAGAAAACATGTCTTTTATTAGAATTATCACCCTTACATATGACCTAGATACCTACCCTACCCATCCCTACCCTACCCGCCCCGGATCCGAGACCGAAAAGGATTGGGGTCAATCCAGCGAGGTTAATCCATAAAATATAATTAGGAGCAGACAGAAACCCTAACCCCTAACCTAAACCCTAACCATAACCCCTAACCCTAACCCCTAACCCTAACCCTAACCCCTAACCCTAAAACCTAACCCCTAACCCTAATCCCTAACCCTAAAGCTGGATTGGGGTCAATCCAGAAAATATACTCAAATAGGACGTATCCTACTACTATCTGGCCGACGCTCAACGCTCAGAGGAAAGGCGAGACGGACTTATAATCAGATTGCTACTGGTACTATTAGTGTTGGAACTATTCGCTGGCTACTGAGGATGGGGACGGAGCACTTATGGGAATGCCCCGAATGCTGTGATGTCGATTCCTAAATCAATGAATGAATGAATGAATCAATCAATCAATCAATCAATCAATCAATCTCAGGTACTTTAACAATAACGGGGGTCGTGTAACAAGAACAGTTCAGGTGTACCAATCCGCATAACCTTTACTCGTACATCTTAACTTCTAGCTCCACTGACTGACTCTGCTTCTGCCAGTTCCGCAAGGATCAGATCAATATCATTGGTCTGGCCTCCAGGACATTGCCTCCTAAAATAGACAGGTTAGGTTATAGATTTTAATAATCCTAACTCACATCGTCTCTGGGCACTCAGCCTCAGTTCTCAGACCTAGTCTATCTTGAAGAAGGTTTACTTCAGGAGGATGGCAGAGATTCATAACTCCCGTGGAGGTAAGGTATTGAGGCATGTATAGACATCCTCGATCAACCCAGTCTGCCTAGTCTTAAAGAGAAGGTAAGCATATCGGGATACCACGGATAAGCAGTCTGTCCCACAGTCAGAATTTTAAGGTTGTGCCGAATAGAGAGAGAGAGAGAGAGAGAGAGAGCGAGAGAGAGAGAGAGAGAGTGAGAGAGAGAGAGAGAGAGAGAGAGAGAGAGAGAGAGAGAGAGAGAGAGAGAGAGGGGGTCTGTGCTTGTTGTATGTCGCTCACCACTCATCTCCCTCGGGTATGCAGAAAGGCCATGTATGTGTAATGGCAATTAACAAGGATGTTTCACTGCTTTTTCAACAAAGAATGTGTGTGAAGGCAGACAACAGGAAAGAGCTTATTCCTTTGTTACCATACGAGAGTCTCCGTGGTGAAGTGGTAAAGCCGTTTGACTCGGGCTCCGCAAGTTGTGGGTTGGATTCCGAGGTCCTTCGGTTCACAAGTGAAAATTTTCGGAGACTCCTGTGGGTCGTCGCTAGAGCTACGGAGTTCTTGCTTGGTGCGACGCTTTCAGCGCTGCGGAAAGAGACTGAGCCTATTGGGATAAAACCCGGTGTAATGAAATCGATGCTGTCGACTTTTAAGCGACTTTTTCTTTTATCAAAGGAGGTGTTGTATCAAACAACACGAATGACTTCTTCCCTTGACAGCAAGGAGGTGTTGGGTGTGTGTGGGTGTATCCAGACAGCTACAATCGTATGAGGTTAGGTAGCACTTAGTATGTGTGGGTAGATCGATAACACAGCAGATCACACCCGGTTAAGTTACAAAAACCCCTGGGTGTAGATCTTAACTTCACCATGCATCACTCTCCTATCATCGACCGACAAGGCGGTGGTTTAGCTCCTTGACGTCGACTCTGCCACGCCACAGGATGATGACATACTAGTCCTGACTTCTAACTTCCGCGTGATGGAAGTTGAATGAAAGCTCTACGTTCGAGGAATTCATATTTAGGAGAAGTACTCCGATAAGACACTTCCTCTTTGAGACAGATTTCAAACTTATTTGTAAATCCTAACCGATTAGAATCATCACCGGACTGGCTCACCTATGTTAATTTGACCTCCTTGTCGGACGCAGTCAACCCATGGCTGAGAAACCAGGCCATCTGGGTTACTGAAACATAAACAAAAGGTGTATCTACCCGACACAATTGTAAATTGATCCTTAACTTTAGTTTTGGACATAGAAATCCAATATAGATTTGTCTGAGTAGACCTCCATCTACTATTCGTAGATGAGACATTGAATACACTTTAGCCGGCACGACCTGTCTTATCCGCGCAAGAACATAGAATGAATACTCGGTCTATTTGTGCCCGCATGTTCTAGATAACTAATTTACGAAATACGCCAACGATCTCTCTGATACTTCAGGAACGAAGTGAAAAGAATTCACAATTCACGAATTCCTTCAGAATGTACAGATTTTAACTACAGACATACCAACGTACGTTGGACAGTTTATTTTTGTTTCTCGGGAACTATTGAGTTTCACTAATTTCAATGTACATAATTCCCGAGAGAAAAGAGAATTGTTTTAGCGCGTCATAGATCAGAAGAAATCCACCTACACAACACGAAGACTGGTGACACCATATTAAACGGGTAGTTAAAGTTTGTAATGCGTTGTTCCGGCTGAGACACGCTTGAGTTTCGTTACAACTATCTGCTTTATGTTAGCGCCGAATGTTGAGCACGCTCATTAAACCCAACACCCCACATTGTGCCAACGGCTTCGGGCGGAGGATCGCAATTGGGAGGTACATGCCTTACCCTAGAGTGAGGAAATGCAACCTAAAGTCAGGGCATACCAGGACCTTAGCCATCGTCGGCAACTGGTCGAAGTTCGAAGTTTCGACAGTTAGAGCATTGCTGTGCTGATCCGGCAGCTCAGCAGCTTATCCTGTTCCAGAAGTATTGGACCTTTCCTCTGGGGTAAACTAGGCAGGCCGAGAGTGTGGGGGGGGGGGGGGGGCTACATGGTCTCGAGGTATGGTGTCCGCCTCGAGTGCTGGAGGTCCCGGATTCAAGCCCCGGTGATGCCGGGATTTTTTCTCGTGGACCTCTGGTAGTACAATTTCCCCTGGTCTCTGGGTTGTGAGATCAGACGCCCGTGTTTATTGTTGCGCACGTAAAAAATCCCATGGCAGTTGGAAATCGAAACAGATTAGCCTAACGGCGCTGCCCGGGCAAAATTTCGAGTCAAAAATCTATCCAAAGTATTTCAGGATCCTCGCCGGGGCTACGGAGTTCGTGCACTGAGCGGAGTTTCTCCAGACTCAGGTTTGAGTTAGGAGGAGAACGGAGCACTAATGGGTTTGCACCCGTGTGCCGTGATGTTGATCCATCGACTAAACTAAACTAAACTAACTGTATTCTTCTAGCGAATCTCATTTCCATTGTTGTAAATTTTCTGTTCTTTTTTTCTGTCAGCTTCCAAGTATGGCATTGGTAGCAAAGGATTGTAGCGTGCTTTTTAGTATCTTCTTTGTCTTCTTCTTTCTTTGGCTTGAAATTGGTCTATAACTTGAATGTTTCCTCTTGTGTGAATTTAACTGTCTGTTTTAGTTCTTCAATGGCCCATAGAGTTTATCTTCCACTGCTGGTTCTCTAGCCCAAAAGATTTGCCTAGATATATCTTATATTTGGTAGTCTTAGAGTATGTGACCTGTCTGCAGGGCCAATCCACATATGCACACTGTTGATTCGCCAATATGTATATATATTAACTACTGAAATGTATTTGTTCTTTAGGGTTGATGCCGTTTGTTCAATGAGTAGGTTTCCCTTAATACGTCTATTCTTGACCTTGTCGTTTGATTTGCCATTTGATGATAATATACTTCCTTAGTACTCGAACTTCTTTACTTGATTCAAGGATGGAGCGGGGGGGGGGGGGGGGGGGGGGGGGTGTTCCTTTAGGTGAATCTTTGTATTCTTTTCTTTTTCTTCCTTGGTTATGGTAATTATCTCTGCTTTGCTGATGCCAATATTCATGGTATGTTCCTTACTCACTTCATTTAGATTTTTTGTGCGGACTTGTAGTTCTGCTTCTGATATTGCAATTAGTGCTTGACCGTTCGCACATGGGTGTTGTTTAATGGTGTAATTTGCCTTTGGTTCTTCTTCTTTGTTCTGTTCTTCATGAGGTGTTGTTGTGGTCCCTGTATGGCTGTTTTTGTTTTAAAAAAAAACACATATCGTTCGCATAAGCTATGAATAAGAGGGAGAGAAGGAGGAGGAGGGAGGGGGGGGGGGGGGAGGGGTGACAGAACACAACCTTGTCGTACTCCGGAATTTATTGTGGAGGGTTCTGAGTGTTCTCCGTTTGTGCTTACGGTGCATTCACTGTTGTTGTATAAGCTTCTACATAAGTTCGTTAGATGTGCACTCACTCCATATCGTTTATGGATCTCCCACAGCTTATTTCTATCTACTTTATCACATGCCTTTTCTTGGTCGACAAAGGCTAAGTAGAGTGTTTCATTAAATTCGATTGATTATTCTGTCAGTTGTCTGAGAGTAAGATGGCATCTGGGCATCCTTTTGTTTTTCCTAAATCCAAGTTGTGCTTCGTTTAGCTGGGGTTTTATTGTAGGCAGAAGTCTTTTCTTAAGAATTGTTCAAAATACGTATTTTTTATTTCTTTTTCAGGATGACCCAAAAGGGAAATGCCTCTGTATTGTGCGCAGTCTCTTTTATCGCCTTTGTTTTTCCAAATTGGGATAATTATGGCAATTCTCCAGCCTCATGGCGTCTGTTATTCTACTCAAACATGGTTAAACAGACTATGTAGCCAAGCTGTTCCTACTTCTCTTGCTGCTTTAATTAGTTCATTTGGTATTTCATCTTGTCCCCGGTGATTTATTCAATGGGGCTAATCTAACGGCTTCTCCATTTTCTTCTTTCAGTATGTCTGGTTCTAGTTCTTCGATGGCATCCGTGTATGTTTCTTTGATTTCTGTTGTGTCGAATGGAATGTTGAGAGGTTGTTAGAAGTACTGCCTCCATCTTTTTAGAATTTGTTTTTCTTCACTTATTGGTTCTTCCTTTTCGCTGTTAATTATTTCAGTTGGATCAAAGGGTTTTGTTATGGTTCTCATTGCACTAATCTATTTGTAGAACAACCCAATTGCCTAATAATAGTTTTTGCTTAAAAGTTTTGTTTTTCTCTTTTCATTGTTTTATTCACGTGTCTTCTTGATATTCTATATTCGATATAATAATCGATCCTATTTGCTTTCCATCCACTTCATATATATATATATAATTTTTTTTTTCTTGTTGTATTTTACAATTTCCTTAACTTTGTCGTTCCAACATCTTGTTATCTTCTTTATCCATGTTCCATGTTTTTCCATGATTCCATATGCTATTTTTGCAGTGATTAAAATACGTGATCTGAACATCGCCCATTCCTCTTTCTGCCGTTTTTCTTTCTGTAGGTCGTTTAACAAATATTTCATTTAATTCTTTATCATAATGTTCCCTCCCTGTCTCGTCTTTAAGGTTTTTTTAAAAATTAAAGTTTATTAATTCTTTTGGGAAGTGCTTTTTCTTTTCGTGATCTTTGCTTTGTTTCCCAGTTGGTTTCCTGTCACACCTTGTTATACGCCTCAAAGTTCAGGGTGTCCGACTTCGGCACGCTTTGTTGTCAGGTTTATTTTCTCTAGATTCCATCCAAAGTAACGAGCTCTATCTTCCCGTGTGCTGGGTTTAAATCTAACAATTTTGCCAGGATAGTTGCCTCATGGTTTACTCTTTGGATTTTCAATTGTCATGGGATGTTTACCGCGCACAGCTTGCACACACAACCTCAAATTTTTCGCTCTTGTCAGAGAATGCTGGGTGTCCGATTGCACTACCCAGGAGAAAAGAGGTATTAGATACTAAAGGATTCTTGAAAAAAAATGTATAGTCCTATGCTGGGATCGAACCCGGAACCTTCCAAGCTTGAGGATGTAATCTCTCGGCCACGACTGCCGGCAGATTAAGACAATTATTACGACGGGGCTTCAAATGAAAACCTTACTTTGGTGGGGTGAATGTATTCTGAAAAGTAAAGATCAAATGTATCATTTTTCAATGTAGTCACCACTGTGGTCAATGCAAGTCCTCCAGCGCTGATAAAGTGCTTGGATTTCTATAGCAAAAATGCTCTGGGGTGTGCCTGACCTGATCGTGAACAGTCTGTTACAGAAGTCAAGGCGTTTTGAAACTTCCTACTCCTATCACACACTTGCTGGACTGACAGGCATGCATCGTCAAACTGGACCTTCTTTTGCTGGTGAATGTCTATAGGTCCCACCCCTGATCAAATCACAGATAACTGAACGCTACTTCTCTTTGGTGCATGTAAAAGAGTGGGGCGGCCATCTTTGAACTGTCCTTATGACGTTTCAATGTTCTTCTGCACTGTGATGTCACGTGCTCAACCTACTGACATTCTTAACAGCAATATTGACATGTTACAAGACAATGACATGGTTACTGTAATTTCTATCACACACTCTAAAGATGTTCACGTGAAACCACTTCGGAATAAATTGCAAACGTGCATCAACCGGTAACTGCACAGAATAGAAGGACTAGAACAGTGGTTCTCAACCTTTTTTGGCCCATGCCCCCCTCCCCCCTTACCATATGTTCACAACCACAACGTCACCCCCTCCCCCTTTCCGAACTTCCTCCCTTTAAATCCCCCCCCCCCTTACACAGTATACATAAAAATGGAAGCTAAATTTAATAACACATACTAGAACAAGTCTAGACGTCTACATAAAACGTGATTTGCGGGTCTACTTACGTTATAAAACGAATTTCATTAGGGCGAGAAGTACGTAACCGTAAAATTTAGAGGGAATAAAAAACAATATAAAGTAAATTGTTCTTGTATTAATGCGATCTTTAATTAATCTTAATCCCCCCCCCCCTGGAAACCCTAAAATCCCCCCCCCCCCAATTCCCCACCGGTTGAGAACCACTGGACTAAAATGACGTGACAGAATCAACAATGTGGGGATTATGTACAGAACTAGACATGTTGCAGCAAATAAAGAGATGAGGACAATTTAAACACGCACGCCATAAATAAACTTTTACACGATGTCCCGCCCGGCATATGTCGCTGCATCTCGTCAGGTGCATACTGCAGAGGTACACGTCATTTTCTGTGGAACAATGCATGATACTTTGGCTGAAGTATGATGTACATCGTTGCTGACCTTGCGCGGATGTGTAGAATGTCATGTCCACAGAAGTTTAACACTTAATAAGAAGTCCTTCTGTTTACATAGTAACGGCTGGAATCGACTAATATATAATGCTTTGATATATCTGAGCAATCAATTATTGTTCGTAGAATTTAGTGCACGAAATGCTGATTGTTTATTGACTGTGAGATAGCTAATCACACAAGACGAGGTGCAGCGACATATATCAAGCAAGAAATCATACAGTATTTTGTTTATGTGTAATGTCTTCAGATCGTTTTTCTCTGTACACTGAAAATATTTTCAGAAATGTAGATATGAAAGGAATATTCATTGGGGGACGTAACATCAATAACAGTAGATATGCGGATTATACAGTATTGATTGCAGACAATGAGCAGTATCTGCAACATTTAGTAGATGCGGTTAGTTAGTTAGTTAGTTAGTTAGTTAGTTAGTTAGTTAGTTAGTTAGTTAGTTAGTTAGTTAGTCGACACATCATCCTCATTGCACATCGAACCATTCAGTCCATAAGTGCTCGGATCCCCTCCTCAGCAAATCCCACAGCATGTAGCGTTGGTTTATCAATCTTCTTTAGCTTCCTGCGTAGTGTTCTTGTTTGGCCACACCTCTTTTAATTTGCTGTTCTCGCAGTCTGACCATGAGAATTCAGAATGTCAGCCTGGTCCATGGCGCGTCCGCCCTCCACATACCTGCAAGCTTGTCAGCCCTCTCATTTCCTTGTACTCCCGCGTGCACTGGCACGAAGATGAAACTAATCTTTGTCAGCCGAGACCGCTCCAGAGACAGCAACCACTCTCTTCGGCCGTGTCTCGAGCTATGATATTGCTTTACTTACTGCCATGACTTCCATAGTCAGGCTACTTGTGGTCTCAACAAAAGCATCAGAGTCCTCCTTCACAATTCTTCCTCCGGCCAGCGCCGTAAAGGCCCATGAGCTTCTCACATGTCGGACGACCGACCCATCTGTGTAAATGACAGCATCACCGTCTGGAGAATTCTCGAAAATCAATGCCTGTACTCCCGCCTCCACAGCAGCCGGATTTTCTTGTCTGCATTTTCTGTCTAGTTGGATGCAAACTGTAAAAGGTCGTATAGAAATCTGTTGGCACTTGTATCCACTCCTCGCCAGGTTCTAAGTCCTCCAGTGAACACATCTGTTGAAGAATATCTTCGGCTTGACTCATCCACGACCTTCCTCTTTTTAACCTGCTGCCCATCACCTTCCTAATTTCACTATGCAGTGTATGTAGTGTGTTTGCGTTAACTCTGAGGTAGGCACGTGCTCTGCAAATTTGTAACCTGTCTTCAATGGTTGGAAAGTCAAGAAGGTAGCGCATCACCCTGCATGCTGTATCTCTTGTACATCCAAGAATAATGCGCATAGCTTCGTTCTGCATCCTTTCCATCCTTTTTATCTGCTTACGGCTGAGAGTCAGGATTGCCATCGCATACTCAAAAACAGATATGACCAGCCCCTCGTATAGAAGACATAGATGGCGCTGCTGAACAATAAGGGTTAGAATTGAATTGTAAGAAGACACAGATTATGGTCGTCACGAGGAAGAAGGAAATACCACAGTGTAATATACAAGTAAATGAGAATATTCTGAAACAAGTAAATTGATACAATTATCCCGGAACAGTCATAACATATGATGGGAGATGCCTTGGAGAGATTAGAACAAGAATCGCCATGGCGAAAGTAGCCTTTTGCAAAATGGAAAACATACTGACCAATAACAAGATGTTATTTGCAACGAGAATAAGAGTGTTGAGGTGCTACATAGAACCTGCATTTTTGTATGAATCTGAAGCGTGGACACTGAGCAGACAAGCTGAAAAACATCTGATGGCTGTGGAAATGTGGTTAATGAGGAAAATGCAAATACCATGGACAGACAGAAAAACCAATGAAAAAGTCCTTCAAGAAACAAATGAAAATCGTACATTGATTAGATACATTAGACGTAGACAGTCAAAATTGTTTGGCCACGTTATGAGAAGAAATAAATTGGAAAACTTGGTGACAACTGGCAAGATCGAGGGAAAGAGAAAAAGGAGAAGGCAGAGAAGTAAATACCCGGACGGCTTGGCCAAGTGGTATGGTCGAGACAATATCACTGAGCTGATCCACGCTGTATCTCTTGTACATCCAAGAATAATGCGCATAGCTTCGTTCTGCATCCTTTCCATCCTTTTTATCTGCTTACGGCTGAGAGTCAGGATTGCCATCGCATACTCAAAAACAGATATGACCAGCCCCTCGTATAGAAGACATAGATGGCGCTGCTGAACAATAAGGGTTAGAATTGAATTGTAAGAAGACACAGATTATGGTCGTCACGAGGAAGAAGGAAATACCACAGTGTAATATACAAGTAAATGAGAATATTCTGAAACAAGTAAATTGATACAATTATCCCGGAACAGTCATAACATATGATGGGAGATGCCTTGGAGAGATTAGAACAAGAATCGCCATGGCGAAAGTAGCCTTTTGCAAAATGGAAAACATACTGACCAATAACAAGATGTTATTTGCAACGAGAATAAGAGTGTTGAGGTGCTACATAGAACCTGCATTTTTGTATGAATCTGAAGCGTGGACACTGAGCAGACAAGCTGAAAAACATCTGATGGCTGTGGAAATGTGGTTAATGAGGAAAATGCAAATACCATGGACAGACAGAAAAACCAATGAAAAAGTCCTTCAAGAAACAAATGAAAATCGTACATTGATTAGATACATTAGACGTAGACAGTCAAAATTGTTTGGCCACGTTATGAGAAGAAATAAATTGGAAAACTTGGTGACAACTGGCAAGATCGAGGGAAAGAGAAAAAGGAGAAGGCAGAGAAGTAAATACCCGGACGGCTTGGCCAAGTGGTATGGTCGAGACAATATCACTGAGCTGATCCACGACTCTGGTGATCGCGTGAGATGGCAGAACATGACCGCCCATGCTTATCGGCTTGGCAAATGATGGTGATTATATTTATGTCCTGTGTGTTTAATATCACTAATGGAATACATTGTGTTGAAGATGAGGAACAGACCTGACACTGGATAAGATACACATTGAAAAAAACTAGCAAATATTATAACCAGAAAGTCCCTTTACTGGAAATAACAGGGAAAACGATGCACATGAAACCCTAAAAACACACGGAGAAGAGAAGTCAAAACATAGATGAATAACAAGGGGTGGAAATGGAGGGATCTTCAGTGGTAAAGACTTCGCCGAGGAGCAAGAACGACCGGAGCCTTCCGATCATCAGAAGTGGTTCCCCCCTCGGCGAATGTTTTTGCTCCTTTACCTTCCTTACAATAGATATAGAGAAAGCTGTCATCTGCCATCTACTGCCTATATTACCTTGCGGTGTAGGGCACGGGGGCCTTGAGCCTGAGGAATTAAGGCGTGCTGGCAAGTGCAGTCGCCGCGAACTGTGCAGGTTAGGGTTTTATCTTTCTGCAGAGTGTCAGCGGAGCAGTCAGACTTGTGCAGAGTTATAATCACATTAAGCCGGGAGTGCAGAGAGTGGCCAGAAGGGGCCACGGAAGTGGAAATCCAGCAACTAATTCAGGACAATGCTCACTCGAGTGATGTGATTATCTACACAGATGGTTCGGTGTCAAGAGGTGAGAGAAGTGGCTGGGGGTTCATAGCCAAAGCTAATGGTCGATGTTTGGGGCAGGAGAGCCTGGCATATGATACCACAACATCCAGCTTAAGAATGGAAGTGGAGGCAGTCACTGCGGCTCTCCGCTGGATGGAGAACACGACACACACACACACACACATCGTGACTGTAACTGACTCAGAAAGCATGCTGACGAGGGTTAAGACGGGCAGACTTCGTGCGGAGTGGCTTGCTTCGCTTCGGAGGTCACGGGTGACAAGCATCGCCTGGATCTTTTCTCCGGGGCATGCCGGTGTGCTGGGAAATGAACAGGCGGACAGATTGGCTGGCTCTGCAGAACTTGGTGGAGTATTGATACATGACAAGGTAGACGTGGTTGCGGCCTTGTGGGAGAACGTGCACATCTCGGAGGAGCAAATGGATTACCATGGTCTGGCAAGAATGAGACAACGAGGAGTGACGAAGGGATCTGGCCGACGCTCAACGCTCAAAGGAAAGGCGAGACGGACTTATAATCAGATTGCTACTGGTACTATTAGTGTTGGAACTCTTCGCTGGCTGCTGAGGATGGGGACGGAGCACTTATGGGAATGCCCCGAATGCTGTGATGTCGATTCCTAAATCAATCAATCAATCAATCAATCTTTCTGCCGCCGACAGAAAAAAAAACACACATCTTACCGAGGATTCGAACCAGTGTCTTCCGAAGGAGAACTTAGCATATAAGCCACTTGGCCAGCCGCTATAGAGATATCAAAAGACGAACAACACAAACTATGATAGTTAGTAGTGGAAATGTGGTGTTTGTCCATCAAGAATGATGAGGACCAGTCATTTCATCCTGTGGGGTTGAATGTTTGGAGTCGTGAGTTCTAAGCTGGTAAAGCCTATTTTGGTTCGAAATGGTATTTGACAATGTGAGCAAAGATTGCTTGACGTTCCAGAAGGAGGATCTCCTGCAGTGGTTTTTCTATCCAGCCTTTTTTTTTGTTACAGCTCTTGCAGTCCTGTTTACTTTACAAGTGACTGCGCCCTATCGTAATAATGTACGCCACGAATTTCGGTCTTTGGCAGCAGCCTCCAAAGTGTCGTGATGAATTACAAATGCTTTTAGTGAGATCTTCTGAGTGTCTTTAAAGCGTTTCCTCTGACCGCCTTGGGAGCGTTTAACACGGCGCAGTTCACCGTAAAAAATTCCTTTAGGAAGCCTGTGATCTGGCATGCGAGTCAAGTGACCAGCCCAGCGAATCTGATTCTTCATTAGTAGAGAGGATATTGGGCATGGACTCTCTTTCTAGAACTTTAGTGTCTGAAGTGGCCATCAATGTACGCCACAGTAAACGGGGAGATACAAGAATAAGTGTCTCCTTTCTTGGACATGTAATAACATATGATGGCAGAAGTGAACTAGAAAGAAAAACGAGAATAGGAATGGCCAAAAATACTTTCAGCAGCTTGAAATCCGTATCAACATTTAGAGAGATTAACAACGCATTAAAAATGAGAATTGTCAAATGTTACTATATTCAACACTGCTGAATGGCGTGGTAGCCTGGACATTGAACAAGTAACTAGAAAGTCAAATAGAGGCCCTGGAGATGTGGAATATTTCCTCTTTCATGAGAAAAAGGAAAACTTCGAAGAATACGTCGTCTTTCATGGGAGGGAGCGTGGGTGGGGGGAGGCAACAATAACATACAGAGGTTCTAGAAAACTGGGAATGAAAAGAGACACACCCGCTTCACACGCGTGATCCGGGACTGTTTCCGGATCCGGTCAGGGATGTGCACTACTGACGAGCTCAAATGAGGGCGAAACTCGAGTCTAGTGCTTCCATATTGGCGTGGATAGGCCTTAGGTTCATACCGGAATGCGATCAGCGTTGCCAGTAGTGGGTTGTGCTCAATATTTAAATTTCAAATCCCGAAACAACCACATAGTCAATGAAAAGAGAGTTGATAAAAGAAAAGAAAAAGAGGCAGATGAAATATTGCGGCCACGTTAGAAGACATAACACTTTTATAAAAACCACATTGGAGGGTAAGGTTGAAGGCAAGCGAGCAAGAGGTATGCAACGATAAAAGTGGCAAGATAACATCAACAGATGTACGAACAACAGTCTGACAGAATGTACAATTAAGGCGAGACACAGTGTTGCGATCCAATGCAGCCAACCTTCTTTATGGAGACGACATTTGATTGATTGAATCCTTCATAGGGGTATAACGGGCAGAAAAGAAACTACGGTGACCTGTACCTACATTTCCCCCCCCCCTCCCCCCCCCCCCCCCCCTTTCACTTCCTCAACTAAAAATCAGCATTTTTGTTTTAACAATATACGACCATTCTCCTATTTGGTTTAGAACCCCTGCCAACAATGACAGAAGCCGACCCCTCTAGCTATCTCCTAACCACGAGGATTCAGCTCTTCCAGCACATGTGCTGTTTGAAGCAGGCCCGACAGCGCCCTAAGTGCAGCTCGGTCCCAGAGTGACGCAGGCAGAAAACCCACAAGAGATGGGCAGATTTCGGGTATCTCACTGAACAGTTGCTCGAGTCACAACCCTCAGTTACATATCTTAAAATAGAACTTATAGACCGAGGGGGAAAAAAAACAACAACCATCGCGTATTCATGAACTCCGCGACGTCTATTTAACGATGGGAGGCCGGTGGTGTAGAGGTTAGACGTGTGACTGTGACTAGAGCAGACACTGCGCGCTAATATCTAGTTATCTATAATATAACTTACAATTTCAAAATCGTGTCAAAGGCTAAGAAGGTCAACTTCATTGCACCGGGTTTTATCCTATATGGCTCGGTCTCTTTCCGCATGGCGGCCTGCCGAATGCGTCGCGTAAAGCACGAACTCCGTAGTTCCGGCGACGACCACCAGGAATCGCCGAGAAAATTGCACTCGTGAACCGATTGAAGGAGCCGGGAATCGAACCCACAGCCTTTGGAACGTGAGGCAGGTTGTGTAACCACTTCCACACGTAGACCCCCTAATTTGACCTAAAATTGTTATAATATGACCTAATATTGTTATAATATGACCTAAATAGTTATAATTTTTTTTCCGCGTTTCCATCCTGTTTCAAGATATTGCGGTCAACATCAGCATCTTTCAGCTGTATGTTGATTCCTAGGCTAGATTACGCTCATAAGCACGCCACGACTTTCTGAGCGACCGGCTCCATACTCTCATAAGTCACTGGCGCAACTCGAACCGCTTCCAATTCTCGTGCGCTCACGCCAACCACGAGAGTATTCGGGGTTACGGAGAAAGCTGCTAACACCTCGGCCAGGGAGACCGGCAAAATAATTATAATATAACCCAAAACTGTTAAAATATAACTAAAATCGTTATAATATGATCTAAAATTGTTATAATATGACCTAAAATGGTTATAATATGACATAAGGGTCGTAACATGTCTTAGACCTAATACATTCCTAAATATATACTTATATGCACTATTACAGAGCGACGAAATACACCTATAGGTTAAATGTTATGGCAGGGAAGACCAGACTCTAAGCCTTGGTCGGCAACTGTTCTAGGATCGAAGCTACGAAAGACTGACAGAGCATTGCTTTGCTGTTCCGACAGCTTCTTCAGCTTGCCTTGATCCTTATGCTTTAGTGTTTCCAATGCGTTATAAAACATCTAATTTTACTCAAAGTATCCTAACACATGCTTAAAATAACTATATAATGATAATAAGGTCAGCTTGCCGTCATCATAGACAATAGGTTGTAAAATACCTCTCAATAGCACAGAGCCTCGGCTGAATGTAGAGATCATGTGTTGCCCATGCAGCATGATCCCTCCCTCTGCCTGTCTAGTCTACTCCAGAAGAAAGGTAACACCTCTACATCTGGAACAAGATAAGCTGCATAAGCTGTCGGATCAGCAAAGCAATGCTCTTTCTGCCTGTCGGAGCTTCCATCCTAGACCAGTTGCCGACCAAGGCTTACGGCCTGGTCTGCCCTGCCAGGACATTTTGTTTTTAGGTTGCATTTCCTCGCTCCAGGATAAGACTTGTACCCTTCCAATTGCGCTCTTCCGCTCGAAGCTGTTGACACAATGTGGGGTGTCGGGTTTGGTGAGTGCTGCCAACATTTGGAACTAACAGAAAGCAAGCAGTACCATCTACTATCATACGGTAGCTCAGTAATATCTGACTAGGACCTGACTAATGATAATGAAGACCAAGAAAACATATTCTGGTCTACAATTTATTGCTTATCTCCTTGCTTTTCCCTTCCTTCACTGTTTGAAATAGTTACACATTTCACTGATATCTATGCTTTTACCAATGTCCTCTGTTGTTGTTTTCTTTATGTGTTTGCTCTGGGCTTTTGCTCAACAAAACTTCCTGCTTCTTCTTCTTCGTCTCGAATAACTTTGAAAAATCTACGGGTAACTGAATCATTTTGCGAATTTTCCCATATTTGACATTTATTGTGCTGTCATTAGGACATACCAGAACAGTTGGATATAGTTTACTTTGTTCATTGCAATAGCGGTCCATGCATTTCTAACGCATGAAATAAATCCCCTGGTTGACATTCGTGGAATCTTGCTTTCATACTCTCAGTTAGTTGCATAACCTTTACAGGATGTAACAGTCAACCCCATAATGTTTGGCTGTTTATGATTCCTTGTAAAGTTTACATTCAGTATTTCGCCATTGCTTTCAGAACGACCGGCACTAATTCCTTTGTATGGGAAGCCAAAGCAAAACGGTATGCTGCCAAATCGCCTGCAACGTTGTTTCGAATGCAGTATTCGAGATTACGAATTGCACGACAGAAGAAAAACGCCCAGGAGTCATGACCCGGACGGTCCCGCAACATGAGAGTGTAAAGAAGTTAAAGCGGCCTAAACATTCAGCAAGAGGGACAGCGTCTGGTGATCGGAATCCCCCATATCGTGCTTGCTCGGCGTCGGAGTTTTTGACCACATAGCCATAAGGGTGATGTTTAGCGGATCAGTAGTGAGCAGTAGCTGCAGTATAAAACTCAATTGACTATACAAAAACGACGTGAAATGATAGCCTGACAACTTAAAATGAACAGATAACTGGGGTTGTGTGCCAGATTGCCGGTTTGCTTCTTTCATTTGGGTCACCGCTAAGACTTTTCTCTATTATTATTTTCAAGAGGTATTCACACGATACCGAATTATCCCCCTTAACTGTTCTTAAGTATTAACTATTCTTAAGCGTTCACTTTGCGATTAGAAAGCAATGGCAAACTCCTGATTGTAAAATTGCTAGAACATTCACTTAGGGTTGGGCTTCATTATTTTCCAGAGGTATTCACGCGGTATTTTGTTTTTAAGTTGCATACTTTTTACAGGACGTTGCAGTCAACACCAGCATTTTTCAGCTGTTGTTGATGTTCTTGGCAAAATTACGCTCAGTAGTTTGCCATTGCTTTCTGAATGGCCAGCGCTGATACCATAGAAATGAACGCAAAAGCAATGTGCTTTCAAATCGCATTGAGTTGATTGTGAGTTCTCGATCCGTTTTGTCCGGGTATTGTGAAACTGGATTCATTAACCCCCTAAGCCTCAGAGGCTAATTAATTCCCGTCATGAATACAGACGTTTAAAGAAAAGGCCTTGGCAATGCTTCTGCCTCAAGAAGCTGCTCTTATCGCTGGGGCACCTGTCTCCAAGCAGCATGTTATTATTGCTGCAACTGCAACGAGACTGAGAAAGCTGTTAGTATTTTCAACGACGGAGAAGCTTCCACGATCAAAGTTTTCAAATTCGACAGTCGTCACTCAGAGGTAAAGCAAGACGGATATATAATCAGATTGTAACCGCGTACCATTAGTTTAGGAAATCTACGCTGGCTGGGATTCTCCGTGGCGAAGTAATCAAGCCGTCTGACTCGGGCTCCGAAGGTTGTGGGTTCGATTCCGTGTCGCGTCCTTCGGTTCACGAGTGCATTTTGTTTAGATTCATATTGGATCGTCGTCGGAGCTACGGAGCTCGTACTTTGAGCGACGCCTTCCTTGCTGCGGAAAGAGATAGAGCCATATGGGATAAAAACTCGATGCAGTGAAGACGACCCTGTAGACTTTCAAGAGCCTTTTAAGCGACTCTACGCTGGCTGTTGAAGATGAGGACTGCGCACTCATGGGAGTGCCCTGAGTGCAGTAATGTCGGTTCTTGACTCAACTCAATTCAGTTTCCAAACTGCTGTTTTCAAGGTCTGGAAACATCGTGTATTCAACTTTAGCATCTTTGCGACAATAATCACTCAACTTCAAACAGTAGGTGTGGAACTATGTCGAGGTCGTGAACTCGTGAACAATTTTGTGAATGTATCCCGTGGCTTGGTAGGAGACAATATGGATTCAAAACTAGTCTGCTTTGTCGACATCTGCAAAAATTATTGATATTCATAATGACAAGCAGGCAATATTCCAAGAAGACGATACAGAAATGTGTAGTAATGATTTCCCATATTTTAAATATGCACCAATTACTTTCTGTCATACTGACGCAAGTTTTACCTTTATACAACTGTGCTGACAAAAATGTAAAGAGAAGCATGGGCGGATAGAAAAGCCAATGAGAAAAGAAAAAACAAGAACCGAATAAATATCGTACATTGATTCAAGAAATTAGACGATTTCAATATCCTATGTGCGAGGAGAGATAGACTAGGAAACTTAGTGACAACTGGCAAACACGAAGGGAAAATAGCAAGAGAAAGGCAGCGAAATAAAACACTGATTGGCTTGACCACATGGCAAAGTCTGTAGAAGAACATACACCTGATTCAAGACTGGTGGTTGTGGGGTTCGGCGAATTATGACCGCTCACACTTACCAAATGAAACATGATAATGATGATGATTTGACAAAAAGCGTGGTTTTTATTGATTTCTTTAAAATGTATGTAATTGTTTATTTTTTTTTAAAATACTTTTTTGTTTTGTTTGGGCGCCCTCGCTTTGAACTCAAGCATAACCCATACATAGACTACTACCAGTAACACTGGACTGATGTTTGCTTGTGGGTTAGCTTACCCTATTACCAGCGTTCCTCACTATCAGGCGAATCCACTCCGACTTCAAAGGTTCTTGCGATTTACGTCCCCATGTCAAGGACGGCAGGTCAACATTTTAGTCCAACTGACCAGTGTAGGGTTTGAATCTCGGCATCACCGCACCGGAAGATTAAGAACACGCGTTCTTATCTATTCTTCCATGCTGACCTCCATTGTTGACTGTAATTCTGCGTTCAGAAACCAATGGCAAACTACTGAACGGAAAGTTGCATAGAACATTAACTTGGGGTTGGGGTTGATCGCAACGTCTTGTAAATAACACGCAAATTGGTTGTTTCTTAATTCCGCGAGGAGCGGCCGGCCAAGTGGCTAGAATGTCAGGTTCTCCTTCGAGTGAAATGGGTTCGAATCCTCGGGCAGGGTGTATATATTTTATGTCTTGGCACTAGGTGATAGGAATGAGAGAGATAACAATTATCAGGCGATGTGAGCAAAACCTTGTCTGGCACAGTCAAGGCCTGCATGAAACTTTAATTTCGCACTGGCGAAAGGCCATGGAAGTTTATGGGGTTTATGTAGACACATATTGTGTTTAGAGGACATGTCATTTATGTTTATAAATTTCATTTTTCATTTTATTTTGAACGAATAGTTCTCCTCTCTCTCTCTCTCTCTCTCTCTCTCTCTCTCTCTCTCTCTCTCTCTCTCTCTCTCTCTCTCTCTCTCTCTCTCTCTCTCTCTCTCTCTGCCAAATGCTGGTGCAATTACGTTTACTTAAAGAATATTTAAAATATCATAATAACATGATAGTAATGCCTTGATTGATCACTACGCTTATTAATACTTGTGTTCAAGCATTCTGCGGAATTACCAGATAGCGAAAAGAAAAACACCGAGATAAGCAATGAGTAGAAGACATAAAGATATAATATTGTTACAAGGGAGATTACTAGAATTTAAAACAGGAAATCGTATACTTAGCTATAATATCATTAGCTAACTGACAAATCTCTTTTATTTTCTCTAATAAATGAAAGAGTCCACACATCAGTCAGAATTTATAAACTAAAGAATAATGCTATTAGTTTACATGAAGAAAATGTCTATAATCTTTTACTAACTTAATTTTATAATCAACTTTTATCATTTCACATTTATGTTTAAAGTCTAATAGTGTACTTTCAATGATAGTAAATCCGTATAGTTGAAAAAGAACATTTTTTTACTGGCCTCCTACGGCCACACACAATTTAAAGCAGTGGTTCTCAACCTTTTTTGGCCCGTTCCCCCCTTTACCATATTTTTATGACGTCATTCCCCCCTCACAATATTTTTAGAACGTCATTCCCCCCCCCCCCCTTTCTTTTTTCCTCCCTAAAAATTCCCCCCTGCCCCTACACAGTATACGTAATAATTGAAGCTAAATTTAATAGCACATACTAAAACAAGTCTAGACATCTACATAAAACGTGATTTGCGGATCTACTTACGTTATAAAATGAATTTCAGAAGGATGATACGTACAGAACCGTAAAGTATGAAGAGAAAAACAATGTCAAGTAATCGGTTCTTGTATCAACGCAATCTAGAAATAATCTTAATTCCCCCCCCCCCCCCCCTTGGAAACCCCAAAATTCCCTCCTGGGGGGGGGGGGAATTCCCCACCGGTTGAGAACCACTGATTTAAAGAAACGTAACCACGCCCATCCCTAACTTTGATAAAAGTAAGAAAGAAATTAGAAGACTTAATTAACAAGTTTGGTATATGTCAGACCAGAATGCATTATAGTTAATTTAGTTAGTCAGTCAGTCAGTCAGTCAGTCAGTCAGTCAGTCAGTCAGTCAGTCAGTCAGTCAGTCAGGGACACTGAGCTGTCATAGACAGGACTTAGACAGGCCAAGACCCAGCTATACAAGGGGACACATGTCGACGGGACTCCGTCCCGGGTTGACCGGACAGCCTTGCACTGAAGGACCCGACACAACACGAACGGACAACAGTACAACGTGACTGTTGAGACAGCTCGACTGTCCCGAGACACACGGGGCCCAGTATCACGTGACCAACAGGCCAGCGTGAGGAGACTCAGACTTGGACTGGACGTTTTAGGGGAAGGACGCATGTGTTCTGGTAGCGAGTGTATGGACTTTGCGAGAGTGCGAGCTAGCGTTGCCATGTTAAAGATAGCGAGTATTGAGTGCAGGGTTTGTGACTGATTGACTGCTACGACGGTTTATTAAATATGTGGCCTAAGTGCGCATCTTGGTGATAATGAAGTTTGTGAAGTTGGTGTAAATAAATGTTTAATTTCCACATGCGAAGTTAAGTATCTTTAAATGCATGTGAAGGATCTAAGAATGCCCGTGTGCGTATGAGACATTGACAAATTACCTCGGAACAGTTATAACATCTGATGGGAGGTGCCTTGTAGAGATTAGAACAAGAATCGCCATGGCGAAAGTAGCCTTTCGCAAGATGAAAAACATACTGACCAATAAAAATATGTCAGTTGAAACGAGAAAAAGAGTGTTGAGGTGCTACATAGAGCCTTTTCTTTTGTATGGATGTGAAACTTGGACAATGAGCAGTCAAGCTGAAAAACATCTGCAGAAATATGGTTTCTGTGCAAAGAATACCATGGACAGACAGAAAAATCAATGACCAAGTACTACAGGAGACAAATGAAAATCGTAAATTGATTAGAGAAATTAGACGTAGACAGTCAAAGATTTTTAGACATGTTATGAGAAGAAATGGATTGGAGAACTTAGTGACAACTGGCAAGATCGAAGGGAACAGACCAATGGGAAGACCGAGAAGTAAATACCTGGATGGCTTGGCCATGGCATGGTCGATATAGGAACACTTTGCTGATCCACGACTCTGGTGATCGAGTGAAATGGCGAGTCATGACCGTCCACGCTTTCCGGCATGGCACATGATTGATTGATTGAGCTAGAACTTAAAGTGTCGCTTAAAAGTCGACAGGGCCGACTTCATTGCACCGGGTTTTATCCCATATGGCTCGGTCTCTTTCCGCAGCGCGGAAAGTGTCGCACAAAGCACCAACTCCGTAGCTTTTAGCGACGACCCGCAGGAGTCTCTGAAACATTTAACTCTTAAACCGAAGGGCCCGGCCCGGAATCGAACCCACAACCTTCGGAGTACGAGTCAAGCGGCTTGACCACTTCGCCACAGAACTTAACTCTAGTTGTGACATGACTTCAAGTCAAGCTAAGAAAAATGGATGAATGAAGAAATGTTAATGCTGATGGACACAAGGAAACAGAATAAAAATGACAAACAAGAATATACTAAAACAAATAAAGAAATAAGAGATAAATGTGTGACGGCAAAAGAAAGTTGGTTATTTATATATCCATTATAATTGATATTCCTGTTGTTGTTGTTGTTTTATCCAGCAGAATGGTTTATGCTATATTCCTCGGAAGTTATAATGCTTCCGGTCCCCAACATGGCAGTTAGGTAACCGTTAGGTAACCGTGGCAACCGTTAAGTACTCTGGCGTGTTTCTGCTTGTGGCTACGGGTTTGCATCAGCATTTTCCTCATGTTGGACTGGTAGTGCATGGTTCCGTCGCCCTTCTACTGAGTGAGTGCGTGGCGTGACACTGTGAGCTGTGAGATTCGTGTGGAATGCTTGTACATCTGTCCGCTGTTGTTTGCACAGTGAACTGCATGTTCGGAACAATGGCTTGCCGAGTCTACTGTCTGTTCCACTTTTCACATTGGCAGTTAGGAGCATTTTGTGTGATATTTACTGGCACAGGAACGGAGCATAATGGAGACGACCCGTTGCCGTGAAGTTGGAACCGCTACTAACTGACTGACTGACTGACTGACTGACAGACGGACGGACGGACGAACGAATGTGTCCCCTTGTATAGCTGGGTCTTGTCCTGTCTAAGTCCTGTCTATGACAGCTCAGTGTCCCGGAATGACTGACTGACTGACTGACTGATTGACTGACTGACTGACTGACTGACTAACTAAATTAACTATAATGCATTCTGGTCTCACATATACCAAACTTGTTAATTAAGTCTTCTCATTTCTTTCTTACTTTTATCAAAGTTAGGGATGGGCGTGGTTACGTTTCTTTAAATTTTGTGTGGCCCTAGGAGGCCAGTAAAAAAATGCTCTCTTTCTACTGTATGAGTTTTTTATCATTGAAAGTACACTATCAGTGTCCCTGCCTATGTCCTGTCTCAGATATCTCTATGGTCCTGTAGACATCCTGTCAATGACATCTCTGCGTTCCTACCTATGTCCTGTCTCTCATATCTCTGTTGTCCTGTAGATGTTCTGTTGACGACATCTCTATGTCCTGTCTCTATTATGTCCCTTGTCCTCTCTAGGTCCTGGCTCTATTCCCCAACACGCTGACATCATTCTACCGATTCACTTGATGAAGAATATTCCCATTTACGTGTATATTACATAGTGGTATTTCGTTCTTCCTAGTGACTACCATAATCTGTGTCTTTTTACAATTTAATTCTAAATCCAGTTGTTCGCTGTGTGCAACAACCGCATCTACTAATTTTTGCAGATCCTGCTCATTGTCTGCAGTCAATACTGTATCATCTGCATATCTAATGTTATTGATGTTTCGTCCTCCAATGCTGATTCCATTTATATCTTCTAAATTTCTGAAAATATTTTCACTGTATAAGGAAAAATGTTCTGGAGACATTACACATTCCTGCCTAACACCTCTCTTAATATGCTGATATTGTTCCACTTCATTAACAATCCTTATGGCAGCTTGTTGTTTCCAATATATGTTTGTTTTATAAGTCTAATGTCTTTCCCATCAAGTTCTAGCTGCTTGACTTCAAGTCATGTCACAAGTAGCGGGTTAAGTTCTATCTGCTTGAATTCAAACCATATCACGACTCGATATAGCTGGTTGACTTGAAGTCATATCACGACTAGAGGGTTAAGTTCTGTCTGGTTGACTTGAAGTCATATCACGACTAGAGGGTTAAGTTCTATCTGGTTGACTTGAAGTCATATCACGACTAGAGGGTTAAGTTCTGTCTGGTTGACTTGAAGTCATATCACGACTAGAGGGTTAAGTTCTATCTGGTTGACTTGAAGTCATATCACGACTAGAGGGTTAAGTTCTGTCTGGTTGACTTGAAGTCATATCACGACTAGAGGGTTAAGTTCTGACTGGTTGACTTCAAGTCATATCACGACTAGAGTGTTAGTTCTGACTGGTTGACTTGAAGTCATATCACGACTAGAGTGTTAAGTTCTGACTGGTTGACTTGGAGTCATATCACGACTAGAGGGTTAAGTTCTATCTGGTTGACTTGAAGTCATATCACGACTAGAGGGTTAAGTTCTATCTGGTTGACTTGAAGTCATATCACGACTAGAGGGTTAAGTTCTGTCTGGTTGACTTGAAGTCATATCACGACTAGAGTGTTAGTTCTGTCTGGTTGACTTGAAGTCATATCACGACTAGAGGGTTAAGTTCTATCTGGTTGACTTGAAGTCATATCACGACTAGAGTGTTAGTTCTGTCTGGTTGACTTGAAGTCATATCACGACTAGAGGGTTAAGTTCTGTCTGGTTGACTTGAAGTCATATCACGACTAGAGGGTTAAGTTCTGACTGGTTGACTTCAAGTCATATCACGACTAGAGGGTTAAGCTCTATCTGGTTGACTTTAAGTCATATCACGACTATAGTGTTAAGTTCTGACTGGTTGACTTCAAGTCATATCACGACTAGAGTGTAATCAGATTGCAACGGGCTCCATTTGTAGTGGAACTCAACGCTGGTTGTTGTAGATGAGGACTGAGCGCTCATATGAGTGCCCCGAATGCAGTGATGTCTGTTCTTGACTTAACTCAACTCACTTTCCAAATTGCTGTTTTCCAGTTCTGGAAACTTCGCGTATTCAACTTTAGCATCCCCGCGACAACAATCACTCAGCTTCAAATAATAGGTGTGGACGTATGTCGAGGTCGTAAACTCGTGAACAATTTTGTGAGTGAGATTAAATGAATCCCGTGGCTTGGTAGGAGACAATATGGGTTCAAAACTAGTCTGCATTGTCGAAATCTGTACAATTGTTGACATTCCTAATAGCAAGCAGGCAACATTCCAAGAAGACAATACAGAAATGTGTAGTAATGATTTCCCATATTTTAAATATGCACCAATTACTTTCTATCATGTTGACACGAGTTTTTCCTTTATACAACCGTGCTGACAAAAATGTAAAGAGTAGCATGGACGGACTGAGAAGCCAATGAACAAGAACTACAAGAAACAAATAAAAATCTTTAATTGATTCAAGAAATTAGACGATTTCAATATCCTTTGTGCGAGGAGAAATAGACTAGCAAACTTAGTAACAACTGGCAAACACGAAGGAAAAATAGCCCATACATAGACCACTACCAGTAACACTGGACTGATGTTTGCTTGTGGGTTAGCTTACCCTATTACCAGCGTTCCTCACCATCAGGCGAATCCAATGGCAAACTACTGAACGGAAAGTTGCATAGAACATTAACTTGGGGTTGGGGTTGATCGCAACGTCTTGTAAATAACACGCAAATTGGTTGTTTCTTAATTCCACGAGGAGCGGCCGGCCTAGTGGCTAGAATGCCAGGTTCTCCTTCGTGTGAAATAGGTTCGAATCCTGGGGCAAGATGTATATTATCTTATGTCTAGGCCCTAGGTGATAGGAATGAGAGATGTGACAGATTAATAGGCGAAGTGAGCAGGACAAAACCTGGCCTAGCACAGTCAAGGCCTGCATGCACTTATTTTCGCAATGGCGAAAGGACGTGCAAGTTTATGGGGTTAATGTAGACACATATTGTGTTTAGAGGACATATCATTTATGTTTATAAATTTCATGTTTCATTTCATTTGGAACAAATAGTTCTCTCTCTCTCTCTCTCTCTCTCTCTCTCTCTCTCTCTCTCTCTCTCTCTCTCTCTCTCTCTCTCTCTCTCTCTCTCTCTCTCTCTCTCTCTATCTATCTATCTATCTATCTATCTCTCTCTCTCTCTCTGTCTCTCTCTCTCTCTCTCGCTCTCTCTTCCCCCCCTCCCCCCCCCCCAAATGCTGGTGCAGTTACGTTTACTTAGAGAATATTTAAAATATCATAATCACATGATAGTAATGCCTTGATTGATCACTACACTTATTAATACTTGTGTTCAAGCATTCTGCGGAATCACCAGATATCAAAAAGAAAATCACATAGCTAAGCAATGAATAAGGGACATAAGCATATAAAATTGTTACAAGGGAAATTACTAGAATTTAAAAATGGAAATAGTATACCTATCTATAATATCATTAACTTACAGAAAAACCTCTTTTCTTTTCTTTAGTAAATGAAATAGTCTACACATCAGTCAGAATTTATAACTTCAAGAATAATGCTATTAGTTTACATGAACAAATTGTCTATAATCATTTACCTAGTTAATTTTATAATCATCTTTTATCATTTTACATTTATGTTTAAATTCGAATAGCGTACTTTCAATGATAATATAATTATATACAGAAAAAAAAAGCATTTTTTTACTGGCCTCCTAGGGCCACACACAATTTAAAGAAACGTAACCACGCCCATCCCTAACTTTGATAAAAGTAAGAAAGAAATGAGAAGACTTAATTAACATGTTTGGTATATGTGAGACCAGAATGCATTATAGTTAATTTAGTTAGTCAGTCAGTCAGTCAGTCAGTCAGTCAGTTAGTCGCGGTTCTAACTTCACGGCAACGGGTCTCCTCCATTATGCTCCGTTCCTATGCCAGTAATGATTTCCCATATTTTAAATATGCACCAAGTACGTTCAATCATACGTTGACACGAGTTTTTCCTTTATAAAACCGTGCTGACAAAAGTGTAAAGAGTAGCATGTTTATTTTATTTTTTTTTAAAATATTTTTCTTTTGTTTGTTTGGGCGCCCTCGCTTTGAACTCAAGCATAACCCATACATAGACTACAAATAGTAACACTGGACTGATGTTTGCTTGTGGGTCAGCTTACCCTATTACCAGCGTTCCTCACTATCAGGCGAATCCACTCCGACTTCAGAGGTACTTGCGATTTATGTCCCCCAAGTCAAGGGGGGACGAGAAGTCAACATTTTCGTCCAACTGACCAGTGTAGGGGTTGAACCACATACCTCGGCATCACCGCACCGGATGTTTAAGAGCACGCGTTCTTATCCATTCTACCATGCTGATCACCGTTATCTTTTGTAATTCTGAGTTCAGAAATCAGTGATAAACAACTAGATATGCAATATGTAGGGGACATAAGCATCTAATATTGTTACAAGGGAGTTTACTAGAATTTAAAATAGGAAATTGTTTACCTAGCTATACTATCAAGGACTATTGTACAAGTCTCTTTAATTTTCCGTTTTAAATGAATGGTTTCTTCGTCAGTCAGATTTTATAACTTCAAGACTAACGCTGTTAGATTACATACATAAAATTTGTATAATCTTTATTTACTTACATTTTATAATAGACTTTTAGTCTTTCACATTTACATTTATATTCTAACAATGTACTCCTAACACCAACCATACAATTTTTGACTTGCACAAACGTATGACTTTGGTTTCTCTTCACAACGTATGGACTATCCAGATTACACCTTTGCATCATTCGCATGCAGACATTTACTAGGTCTTGTTTCTTGCCGAGCGTTTTAATCTTTTAACAGTTTTTAACTTGAAAGTTTCTGCTGTGTATATTTTCCGGATTTTGTGGTGACATTCGTTGGAGTTGATATTCTGGATATTTCCCCCGGAATTATTACCGGAAACAACAAATTTCAAGATGTATTCAAATATCACTGAAATCGTGGTCTCGACAAATGACTACGATGTCAAGCTACTCCACCAGTCCGGAACGATAGTGTGTTCCATAACTGGTCCCGGGGCGGCTGCTAAAGCAACACCCGCACTTATTATGAGTGCCCTAACTGGTCCAGGAGGTATACCCTTTGGGGGAGTCGTGGACCTGCATAGGTTCGAAGTTCCCACTAGGTGGTACTTTCACCTGTCAGCAGAAGCTCAGAAAGCCGTGTATGGAAAAAAAGTTTTCTCTACCAAGTCTAGGGATAGACATATCTCTGAAGCACCTAGAGAAAGAAATAGACAGGCTGACTATCCACTGGTTACGCGTCACGATTGCTCCCCAAGGAGTTAAAAAACTGGTGCACAGCATTACAGGAGATGGAAAAGGCTGAGGTTTTTAGGATAAAAAATGGGGCTGGCAAGTGGGGAGCGCTCTGCAACTCAAAAAAGGTAGTCCCCCATTACATACGGATGTATACTCCTGGCTGTTGTTGTTTGTCCATCAAGAATGATGATGACCATTCATTTCATCCAGTGGGGTTGAAGGTATGGAGCCGTGAGTTCTAAGATGGCTGATAAGGCCTATTTTGGCTCGAAATGTTCTTTGACAATGTGGACAAAGAATGCTTGACGTTTCTGGAGGAGGATTTCCTGCAGTGGTTTTCTGTCCTGCCTTTTCTTCACAGCTCTTGCAGTCCTGGTTGCCTCACACGTGATTGCACCAATGCGCAATGATGCACGCCACGAATTTCGGTCTCTGGCTGCAGTCTCCCATGGTGTCATGATGAATTCCAAAAGCATTCAGAGAGATTTTCAGAGTGTTTATAAAGCGTTTCCTCTGGCCACCTTGGGAGCGTTTACCACAACGCAGTTCGCTGTAAAAAAATTCGTTTAGGGAGCCTGTGATCTGGCATGCGAGTCAAGTGACCAGCCCAGCGAATCTGATTCTTCATAAGTAGAGTGTGGATACTGGACATTGACGCTCTTTCTAGGACTTCAGTGCCTGGAATCTTGTCTTGCCATTTATTCTTCAGTAGCTTCCTTAGGCAGACTGTGTGGAAGTGGTTTAATTTCCTAGCGTGTCGCTGATAAACAGTCCAGGTTTCACAAGCATATAGCAGTGTGGATAATACAACTGCTTTGTAGACGATATATGACATTGGATGAAGAATGACTTGCGCGATGACTTGGATTAAAGTGAGGAAGAGTTGGGCAATTCGTCGACTTTACTCTCTCGCCTGAGTCCATCTGAGTCCAGTGGCAAGACAAGTCGAGGACGACTGGAGACGAATACAGGTGCAGTGGATGACCAGGGCGCTCTGCGTGCCTTGCCGTGCTCATTACGTTTAAAGTAATAATAATTAAATCACGATGGTATTACGAACAATAATCACAGAGTGTTGATCACGATGCCGGGGAGAAAGACGAATTGTCCAGCGTGTGGTTCTTTTGGCAGATTGCTACTGGTACTATTAGTGTTGAACTCTTCGCTGGCTGCTGAGGATGGGGACGGAGCGCTTATGTGAATGCCCCGAATGCTGTGATGTCGATTCCTAAACCAACAAATCAATGAATCAATACTACTACAAGAAACAAACATGTGTTCAAAAACATTCACACAACATATCACCACACAGCTAGGCCTCAAACATTCATGCTTTAGTTTAGGCATACACAAAATCGGGCCAGGAACAGCTATTCTGAGGCATCAGACGGATGGGATATACCTAGAACACACACGGATGACCAGGGACGAATCTTCATAATACAGGCAGAAAACACTATATATGCATACACCACAGTGAACATACATGCACCACCAAATTATAATCATTAACCAAATCTTTACCAAGAATTAGACACCCTACTTACACAAACATACAGAGGGCAACATGTTATACTTGCAGGAGATTTCAATTTTGTACTCTCAGATTTGGATATCGTAAGGGGAGGCAAAGCAGGAATCAAAACACAATTAAGGAGAAATGACAGAAATGGAATACATCAACAGGATATAATAAAGAATACCTTAGACACACACAATTTAACATACGCTTTCAGATACAGACACCCTAATAACATTGCAACAACACACAAAAATAGGGCTTACAATAGATATAGATCAGCCAGACTAGTTAGAATATACACACCTTCAACAAACCACATAATACACACAAAACATCTACAAGAGACATTACAATACACAGATCACAAAGCAGTACTAGCACACATCACTACAGACACTACAAATACAAGGCCATAAAAATATCACCATATTGGAAATTCAACAACACACTACTCCAAAACACAGGTTATGTACAACACATGACATCACCTTATTCTAACATACACTAATAGTACATCCACCGACAACATAACACAAATTTGGGATTGACTAAAGAATACAAATGTTATAGAACACAACAGCTAGCTTCCATCATACATAAAGACAGACAACAACAAGAACATATCATACAGACAGCAATACAACTCACAAAACTGACTGACAGGAATGCACTACACATACACACACTAGAATCACAATTAGAACAATACCAGCAACACACATTCCGTGGTGCACTCCTTCGAACTAAACTTACTAATATATCAGAAGAAAGTCCCAGTAAACAACACCGTTGCATTAGAACAAAACGTTCAACGTAACAGACAAATAGGAGCAATAACAGACATGAAAGGAAACACACAAACAGAGGCAATACATATACTAGAAACATTCCAACAGTACTACACTTACCTATATACAGCAGAACCAGCCAACACACAAACACAAAATAGTTTCTTACAATACACAAAGAAACTGTCAGGCACAGATAAGGACACACTAGACATAGAGCTTACACTAGCAGACATAACACATGCACTCAATCCAATGCATAAAGACAAAACACCAGGGCCAGATGGACTCTCAGTAGAATTCTACCAACACTTCTTTCCCATCCTAGGCAATTTCCTTCTAAAAGTCCCCAGAAGCTTTACACAAACAAGAACTCCCAAACACTTGCAACATGTCATATATAACACTCATACCTAAAGACAACACAGACAAAATACAGCTTAAAAACTATAGACCTATCTCATTATTAAACACAGACTACAAAATTCTAGCAAAATCACTTGCAAACAAAATAAAAAGTGTCATGCCATCACTCATCCACCCAGACCAACAGTGCAGTATTCAACACAGAAACATACACCAACATACACATTTCATTAGAGACTTCATTACACACACCCACCAGAAAGACTGTTAATCTGTCACGAAACCACTATAAACAACGATAAGATGATAAAACAACTAGTAAAACAACTATATTCAAACTTACAAATTGTTTGCAACTAGTGGGGACATTCCCGTCGGATCAAAGGCGCCGCTGATCTTTGAGGATTCCCCGGAGAAACGGGAAAAGAGTTTCCCGTCTGTCTTGGACAAGACTCAAGATGAACGGCAAAGCGCCGCCGTGATTCGGTTGCCACATGTTGTTGACAGGAGAATGACGTCACGAGGTCAATCCCAGAATGTATGAAAACAGACTTGTTGTCGGGAGAGTGCACAATAAAGTTGACCTAGGCTAACGTGTTTAATAGCTCAGTGCTCGGAGTGAAAAGAATCCCGCATGTTTACTATCAGTATATTTGAAGAAAAAACATGTGTCTTTCATGGCAAATTGGAGATTCAATTCGGATTGTGAGCTAGGAATTCATAGGGTATCTACGCTTAGCATTTAAATGTTAATAATGTAGAATAGTAAAATGATAGTTAGAGTTTAGAACTTTAACGTAGTGGTTGCTTTGTAGTCAAGTATAAAAACAGTGTCTGCGACAGTAGACAGTCGCAGTGTTAAACTAACTAGTGTGAGATGTAAATTAGCTCAGCTAGTTGAGGATAGTGTAAGGGGATGATATTTTTTGTGATTGGGAATGGTTGGGGGATAGGGGAAATATCCAATGGTGGGATCTTCCAGTGGGGGTATACTGGGGTTCTACACTTTGTGTATTGGTCTTTCCTTGACTTGCCCTAACTCAGGCCCGGGTGATGAGCTCCTCTGACATGACAGAGATTGGTTCACTGTCATGGATCTGAGTAAGACTGTAGGCCTACACTCATCTAATAGGAGTCAGTATCAGATTGCTCTCACCGAGTCTGTTGTGTCTCTTTCACAGGTTCCCCTCGGGTTTTCAAAGAACAGATGCTGAATTGTTCGTATCATGGAGAACTTAGTATGAGGAGATCTGTTCAGTGGCCTGTGCATTTGGCCCATGAGAAAAGGGTTTATTATTTCACACCACTCGTGAAAGAAGTAATGGAGTGTTACTGTTCACACCACGGGTGTAAGAACAATATCGTGTTTGATTTTCACACCTCAAGTGACGTAACATTAGAGTGTTTGATTTCACACCACAAGTGAAATAACATTAGAGTGTTTGATTTCACACCACAAGTGAAATAACATTAGAGTGTTTGATTTCACACTACAAGTGAAATAACATTCGAGTGTTT
Organism: Cepaea nemoralis; assembly: GCA_014155875.1. Taxonomy (NCBI): domain Eukaryota; kingdom Metazoa; phylum Mollusca; class Gastropoda; order Stylommatophora; family Helicidae; genus Cepaea; species Cepaea nemoralis. The sequence continues at coordinate 480,457 of JACEFZ010015367.1, forward strand.
GCTATTCACACTACAAGTGAAATAACATTATAGTGTTTTTTTTAAAAACATTTTCACACCACCTGTGAAATATTAATAGGAATTAATTCAAAGAACGAGAACAGTGTAATAGTGAAAATGGTAGGACTTGTAAGAATGAATCATTTATTCCAGGGAACAGTGTTACTTGTTTTCACTAGACAAGGAAGGTTAATGTCTCGGAACCATATAGACATTTATTAACAGGGTGTGTGATCGCTGCCGGATCAGTATCAGACTATATTCGTGATTGGTGACCAGGTATCTAGGTTATCAAAGGGCTACCGGAAAGAGTCAACATCGAACAAGAGGGACGCATCGTGTGGTGAGGTGTTTGTTTACTAACCCGTGATGATGTGGTGTAACTCGTACAATGATGATCAGACTGTGATCCGGAGCTTTGTGGTCTGATTTCTACATATACACCTTAGAATATACTACACACATTCTACACAGTATACACACACACACACACTTCTACCACATATGCTCTTTGCTTTAATACATTTCTTGTATTTATTTTTTGAAGCTAGAGTTGTCAAGTATGTTATTTTGGGGAAGAATGAGAGGGGGCATGATCCAGGGGTGAGTAAGAGTGAGAAGAAGGTGTCTTTAGACTGAGGGAGTGTTGTGGACGGAGTCTGGTGGATATCTCCAGAATAGTGATATTGAATTTTTTTTAAATGTGGGTGTTGATTCCCCTCACTCCAGGGACGACACTATAGAAGTAATATCTTTTAAGACACTATAGTAGAGAGCAAGTACTTATCATGACACAATCCTCCCTGTTATCTTTAGACCAGGAGAAGGCCTTTGACAGAATTTCACACTCATACTTACACAAAACACTTGCACACTGTAACGTAGGACAATACTATAGACAGTGGATAGAAATATTGTATAAAAATCCTGAAAGTAAGGTACTGGTGAATCATTCACTCACTGCCAGTTTCAGAATCACTAGATCTGTCAGATAAGGGTGTCCACTATGACCAGTCCTATATGTACTCACACTAGAACCAATCTTAGAAGCAATTAGACAGGGCACTAACATTAAAGGTACATTAATACAGGGGTCTGGGGAGTGGAAATTAATTTCTTATGCAGATGACACCGCTTTCTTCCCTACAACCAACACTTCCATAACGAACATACTTCACACCTTCAGACAGTTTGGTAAAGGAAGTGGGGCCAAAATAAATATACAGAAGTCTAAAATAATGGGTCTGGGGAATTGGAAGAATAAAGCAGATCCCCCCGCCCCCCGGATCTAACAGTCACAGATAACATGAAAATTTATCGGATCACATTTCCATCCAATCCATGAAAAACACATACAGAAACATGGAAATCACTGACAAAACAAATTATAGACATACTATATAGGTTCAAATACAAGACATCAACAATTTTTGTAAGAAGCACAATTGTAAACACCTTCATCATTCCTAAAATAATATATTTAGCCACATCATAGACATAAACAAACACATCAGACAATTCATCTTCAGCAACACAATTCACAGTATAAAACACAAGATATAATACAAGATAAGAAACGGTGAGGGGTAGCTTTACAGGACCTACACACACAAAATACAAGCATTAAGAGTCAACCACATAGGACGCATCACCAATCATCCAGATCAACACTCGCTAGCATTATACTATATTGAAATTATATTACATAGACTTAAGAAAACAGACAAAACAACACCGCACTATTACGAAACACTACCGCACTTCTACAGAACAGGTATGCAAGCAATTCAAGGCAATGAACATTTAATACAACAGACAACCAAGCAGATATACAAATATTTAGTGAAACAACAAGCCCCACCACTACATCTGAGAATCAAAAGAGGATACAAATATTATATGAAAGACTATAGCTGCACCTTCACTAACTTACACAACAAATATATCGGATCGAAATCCAAAGAAGTAACATACAGGCTAATTTATAAGATGATCCCGACAACAGAGAGAGAGAGAGAGAGAGAGAGAGAGGAGAGAGAGAGAGAGAGAGAGAGAGCAGCACAGACATCCAAGCACAAAGCCCCATGCCAATTATGTAGACACAATATTCAGGAAGCAGAGGACCATTTCTTCTATGGATGCCTAACAATCACAGCCACTAAGACTGCACTACAACAGTTAATAGAAACACACACAAACAAGAAAACTGACGCATACAAAGCAATATTCCTAAATACACTACCTACAACCACAAAAGACAAATACACCAAACTACTCGGTGCACTAGCGGAGTATAGAAACACAATATGGTCTAGTCGAAACTCGGCTACTCACAATCACCACACAATACACCCACACATACTATCACAGATTTTCACCAGAAACTCTCCCAGCTATTCGCAGATTAAGCAAGCGCCACTCCCATCAAGTTCACACTACATAACATACATGTTCAAACACACACTCTCACAGATAGTTCTATACTTCGAATGTGTACCACTAATCTCAATCATTGGGGAACACAGGGACAAATAACCGAATATGTGTCCCTTCTTTGTTACTGAGTCTATTGGCCCAACCTAGACAGAACGATGGGAGGGTGCCATTTGTGAGTCAGTGGTCTTGTCGACCGAGGCTTGACCTTCGCCAGAAGCCAGTTCAGGTAAACTCATCGTAGTGGTGGAAAATGTGCCATCTTATGTAGCGAACTAAACAAATTGCAATCTGTTTACGCGCTCTCTCTTTCTCTCTCCCCTACTCTCCCTCGCTTTCTCCCCCAACTCTCTCTCGCTCCCTATTTGTTGACCGCTTTCCCGGTCTCAGCCCAGCCAGCCACAAACAAATCCTTCGCACTTGTGATTAAGGGGAGTGTTGTGATTCAGCAATATTATTGAACTTCTTCTTCTTCTTCTTCTTCAGCATTCCGAGCCATTGAGGTTCTTTGCTGCAAATACAATCTGTCTCCATTCGTCTCTCTGGTGGACCTTCTCTTGCCAGTCGTTGATTCCAAGTGCTTGTAGGTCTGTATGTATATTATCTCTCCACCGCCTTCTTGGTCTACCTCGGGGTCTACGGTCATTTATTTCCTGAGTGTAAGCGAGTTTTGTTTCCCTATTATCTTCCATTCTTTCTATATGCCCCAGCCATTGTAGTCTATTAGCCTTCATGATACCAGTGATTAGCGGGGACTTAAACAAATCATAAATGTCTTTGTTACTTCTTCTTTTCCACTCTCCACTTTGTGTATCCCTAATGGGTCCAAAGATGCGTCTTAAAATTTTGTTCTCAAAGGTTTGTAACAAGGCTTCGTCTCCTTTCGTTGTACTCCAGGTTTCAGAGCCATACAGCACAACTGGTCTGATCAGTGTTTTGTATATTGTGATTTTGGTGTTACGAGATAGCGCCTTTGATTTTAGTAGATGTTGTAGTGCATAGTATATCTTATTTCCAGAGTTGATTCTAGTTTGTATTTCTTCCCTTATGATGTTGGAGCAGTTGAAGATTGTACCCAGGTATTTGTATGTTTCCGTTCTTTTAATGGTCATATTATCTATTTGTATGTGGCCAGAGTTTTTAGCCATTCCGTCTCTTGAAATTACCATATATTCTGTCTTATCTTGGTTGATAACCAGCCCCATCTGTTGGGCTTTTTCCTTTAAGTGAGTCAATATTTCTAATGTCTTTTGTTCACTTTGCCCTATAATATCTATATCATCTGCATAACCAAGCAGCCTGGATGTTCCTCCAATATCACATTCCTCCTTTACCTTCCTTACAACTTTCTCTAGAGCCAGATTGAAGAGTAGCGGCGATAGTGCATCACCCTGTTTCAAGCCAGATGTTATTTGGAAGGGGTCTGATTTCCTGCCTTTATATGTTACTATATTATAAGTATCTTCCATGCATAGTTTGGTCATGTTAATTAACTTCCTTGGTATTCCAAATTCCTGCATAACATTCCATAGACTATTCCTATGGACACTATCATAAGCCTTTTAAAATCCACAAAAATGTTATGGAGATCTCTTTTATATTCCCAATGTTTCTCGGCTATTTGTCGTAAGATAAATATCTGATCTATTGTTGATCTGTTTTGTCTAAAACCCGCCTGGTAGTCACCTAATATGTCTTCTGAATATGGTTTTAGTCTATTTAGTAATACTGCGGATAGTATCTTATAGCTTGTGGACAGTAGTGATATTCCTCTATAATTTCCACATTGGAACTTGTCTCCTTTCTTAAAGATAGGTATCAATAATGACTCTTTCCAGTCATGGGGTAATTCTTCTGTCCTCCAGATTTTTATTATTAGTTCGTATAGCTTTAGATGTAATGCATGGCCACCTGCCTTTATAAATTCAGCAGCAATTCCATCAGTCCCAGTTGCCTTATTGTTTTTAAGTCGTGTGATTACATATAGGATTTCTTCAAATGTAGGTTCTTCAATTTGTTGTTCGCATGTTAGAACCTCTTCCTGTGGGAAAATGTTACTTGGAGCTTCACAATTTAGTAATTCAATAAAATATTCTTTCCATGTGTTGCACATTTCTTCATTGGTATTTATCATATTCCCATTTTTGTCTTTTAAACCATATGTGTTTTGTTGGTGCCCTCGTTTCATTGACTTCAGTACTTTAAAAAACTTTCTGGATTCATTTTTCTGGTGATTAGTTTCCATATCTTTGATTATATTACTCATATATTCTCGCTTCTGCTGTCTGACTATTTTTGTAGCCTCTTTACATTCATTTCTATAATGCTCTTCCTTTTGGATGTTATTGATGTCATTTAACCATACATGTCTGGCATTCTTCTTCTTAGTGACTGCTTCTTCACATTTTTGATTGAACCATCTGTTCTTTCTATGCGTGGTTGACACACCGAGACATTCTTCTGCGGTAGATTGAAGTGTATTCTTGATGTTGAACTTGCTTACAGGAAACTAAGCTTGCATGAGGTTGCCTGTAGTGTGAAAGTTTCAATTAAATGGTTTGGTATGCATGGGAGCAAATGATTACTACACAATGCCAAGAATATAATGTCACATGTGCATGAATGTATACGTTGTATTCGCAAAAGTAAAAAGACACTGTTTTTGTACATAATAAACGGAGGGGGGGGGGGGGAACATTGTTTTTACTGGCCTTCTAGGGCCGCACAAAATTTAAAGACATTTAACGACACCCATCCCGAACTTTGATAAAATTAAGAAAGAAATGAGAAGACAGATTATTAACATGTTAGGTATATGTGAGACAGAAGGCATTATAACTTCCGAGGGATGTAGCATAAACCATTCTGGCGGAGAAGACAAAAACAATTTAAAAAAAAATTGGGGTATCAATTATAATGGATATAGAAATAGGAGAAGAACAATGTGGATGTGTAGAAGGCAAGGGTTCGGTAAATGTGAAAGATTCTCAATCCCAATGAATTTCTTCTCCTCACGTTTTCATGCTCAGGGCTTCTTGAATGATATAACGAATTAGACATGGCCGAGGATTTGAAATGACTGTCATCCTCGGGGATTTCAACGCCAAAGTAACAACGAGAAGGAGAGTGGTGCGACTTGTGACTATGACCAAGTCTAGGGCAAAAAAGAAAACCCTAATCTGCACAGTTCGCTGCATCTGCACTGGCCAGGCGGCCTTAATTCCTCAAGCTCAAGACTCCCTCCCCCTCCCCTACCGTCTTACACAGCAAGGTAACATAGGCCGGTGGTTCTCAACCGTTTTTGGCCCATCCACCTCTTTACTATATATTCAGAATGTCATTCCCCACCCTTTCGTATTTCCTCTCTATAAATCCCCCCCCCCCCCATACACACACACAAGTATACGTGAAAATGGAAGCTAAATTTAATAACACAAACAAGTCTTGACGTCTACATAAAACGTGAAATGCAGGTCTACTTACGTTATAAAACGAGTTTCAGAAGAGCGAGAAGTACAAAACCGTAAAGTATGGAGGGAAAAACAATATCAAGTAATCAGTTCTTGTATTAAGGCGCGATCTTGAAATAATCTTGGGGGGGGGGGGGGAGGTTGAGGAATTCCCCATCGGTTGAGAACCACTGGTATAAGCAGTAGATGACAGTTGGTTCTCGCGAATGCCATTGACAACTGAAAATAATTATTATATTAATTTGTACGTACACACGGGATGTTTCATACAATGTATATGTCCGTGGTTGTTTTTATTTGCCGATGAAAGCTTGTCGCCGCAACGTTTTCACTTAACTGCAAATACAGAAAATTTTCAAACAAGAGACACCATTGCAATTATAGACAAATTTAATACAAGTGACAACATTCCAGATATAGACAAATTTCATACAAGAGACAACATTCCAGATACAGACAATGTTTATACAAGAGACAACATTCCAGATATAGACAAATTTCATACAACAGACAACACTCCAGATACAGACAATGTTCATACAAGAGACAACATTCCAGATATAGACAAAGTTCATACAAGAGACAACACTCCAGATACAGACAAATTTCAAGCGAAAGACAGAAGAAGAAGAAGAAGAAGAAGAAGAAGAAGAAGAAGAAGAAGAAGAAGAAGAAGAAGAAGAAGAAGAAGAAGAAGAGGATTATAGAAAAATGGGTGCGACTTAGCATACTGAGTAGGACGCTGCTTTGATAGTGACATGAGCGCGGTGGGACGAGCAGTCGATGTCTGCTCTCTGTGTTCGCTATGGGAGGGAAATACTAGTCACCTCTTCCCCCATGCACTCAGACCTACGATGCGTGATGGGTCAAACATTTTATTTAGTGACGTCATGCCACGTGATACACCTTTGATAATACAACATGGCGGGGATAATACACTACCTCTCCACGACTAGACGGGTAAGTTCTAGCTGGTTGACTTGAAGTCATGTCACAAGTAGAGGGATAAGTTCTAGCTGGTTGACTTCAAGTCATGTCACAAGTAGAGGGATAAGTTCTAGCTGGTTGACTTGAAGTCATGTCAAGACTGGAGGGAACGAACGAACGACGAACAAACGAACGAACGAACGAACGAACGAACAAATTTTATTTTCGAAGGGTAACAAATTGGGCACGCAGGCCCGTCTTACATTCGGCCCTTCCAATCACTCATCTTTCGTTCATCAGTGCATAGTGCATTCACATAGGAAAAAAACATTGTCAAATGAATGTTGTAAGCAGAAACAATGCATGTTACCATGTTATGACACAAATCCCCCACCCACCCATCTCCTATCCATCCGCGTGTCCCCCCCACACACACATCCACCACCCAACCACACACATACCCACAGGCACATACATGACCCCATCCATCCACGCATCCCCCAACCAACACATCCCAAACACACCCCCACATACATACATCATCTCCCTACCCACACACACACACACATCTCTCACCCACCACACATCCCCATACCACACATTCCCCACTCACCCACACACCCAGGCACACATGCTTGCAACCACCCATCCATACCCACACACCCGCGCACATCCTCCACCCATCCCATAACCTACCAACACTCACCCACCCACATATCCTCCACCACCCACACACCCCCAAACACTCAGCCAAACACACACCCCAAACCACATTTCCAACACCCCCACACACACATATTCCCGCCAATTCACATATCCTGCACTTACCCACACACAAACCCGAACCCACCCACACATCTCCCCTTGAACACATATCACCCACCACACAATCTTCCCCACCCACACCTCCCGCACCCACACATCCCCTCCCACCCCAACCTACACACGCTCACCCTCCCACACATCCTCCATCCACCCACTCGCCAACCATCCCACCCCGATCTCCAAACCCCAATCACACATCCCTTAACTACACATCTCACCACCCATATACTCACACACACACACACACACACACACATCTCCCCACCCATACACACATCATCACCCATCAACACATTCCTCATCTAAAAACACACACCAACCTCCCATACACACCCCACCACCCACATATACCTCACCCACACACATTCGCCTTCCCACCCACACACACATCCCACACCCATACACTCATCTCTCACACACATCCACCCACTCACGTACTCATCCATCAACCACTCACAACCACACATCACCCAATCACCCATCAACACATGCATCTCTCATCTACCCTCCCACCCACACACACCCTAACCACCCAGCCAAACACACATTCCCCCATCCTCATATACATCCTTCATCCACCCGCACATCCCACACCTCCCCCATCCCACACAACACCCCCATCCATAAACGAATCCCCCCACACACATCCACCCACATGCATTCCTCATACATATTCCCCGCCCACACATCTCTCACCCACACACACACAAATCTCCCCACCACCCACACATCCCCCACCTACAAACATCCTCACCGGCCACTCTTACATCCTCCACCCACTTACATTTATCCCATCCACACTCACACACTCAGGCCCACACAGACATATCCCACTCACAGACACACCCCCACACCCATCCCCCACAACCATCCGCAACCCACACACATCTCCCACACACCCACCCAAATACACATTCCCTACCCACACCCCCCAGCAACCAACACCCAAACACTTCCAACCATCCTCCCAAATATCCCCACCCACACACACATCCCTCACACACAAACATCCCCACCGACCACACATTCCTTCACCCATTTACACATCACGCATCAACCCACACACATCCCCCACACACAAGCCCTCCACACATACATTCCCCACACCCCCCACACACACACACATCCCTCACATACATACCCACACACACATCCTCACACCTAGACACATACATGATGCCTCACATGATCACTGAAACTAATAAGAACAAATTCCCACACATTACACACAGTTGAGACACTGACGATTGTCGTGAGCATTCTCGCAAAAGTTATAAGAAACGGGAAAAAAAAATTGTACATATACATTGTGCAGCGTAAAAAATTGGTGATGCAATTCAACTCTCTCTCTCTCTCTCTCTCTCTCTCTCTCTCTCTCTCTCTCTCTCTCTCTCTCTCTCTCTCTCTCTCTCTCTCTCTCTCTCTCTCTCTCTCTCTCTCTCTCTCTCTCTCTTTTCTCTCTCTCTCTCCCACTCACTAACGCTCTCACTCACATTTCAAGCTGGTTGACTTGAAGTCACGTCACGAAAAGAGGGTTAAGTTCTAGCTGGTTGACTTGACGTCATGTCACAAGTCGAGGGTTAAGTTCTAGCTGGTTGACTTGAGGTCATATCAAGACTGGATTCCCCCATATGAGAGGGCCTGGCCGTTATTCGCTCTCTGCTGTATGGAGGTAAGAAGCTGAGCCACGCGCAGCCTACCTCGTGAGCCTACAGGTGGAAAAAGCGTCCCAATCGCACGCAATGGTTACGATGCAAGTCTGTATAAAAACTCATTGAGTGAACATAATCAAGGTGTCAGGTCTTGGTCAGATATGACTGAACTACCGTATAACAGCAGACGGTACTGCATGCTTTCTGTCAGCGCCGAACGTTGGGCGGTGCTTACCAAACCCGACACCCCACATTGTGCCAACGGCTTCGGGCGGAAAAAGCGCAATTGGGAGGGTACAAGCCTTATCCTGGTGCGAGGAAATGCAACCTAAAGACAAAATGTCATGGCAGGGCAGACCAGGCCCTAAGCCTTGGTTGGCGGCTGGTCTAGGATCGAAGCTCCGACAGGCGGACAGTTAGAGCATTGCTTTGCTGATCCGGCAGCTTCTGCAGCTTGTCTTGTTCCAGATGTAGAGGTGTTGCCTTTCCTCTGGAGTGAACTAGGTAGACCGAGAGAGGGATCATGCTGCATGGGCAACACATGATCTCTATATTTTAGCCCAGGCTTTGTGCTATGGAGAGGCAATAACTCCATCTCAGGTCTTAACTGGTCTCGGAATCAAAGCGAGAGGCAACTATTACGGGTTATAAGTTCCTGTCAATTGGTGTAGACATGGGGCGCCACGCGTTGCCTCTGACGGCTGGGAGACACCTACAGGTGTCACTGATCAGCTACCGCCCGCCTCAAGCTGGGCAGCCCCCGGCCAATTGGGTGCTGATCCGCCACAGTCTGCCTGCTTCAATGGGTGCTTGGGGCTAGGACAAAATCTGCATCGCAGGCTGTAAAACCAATGCACCAGGTACAAATAAAAAGAAAAATAGAAACCTCAAGCTACGGCTTGCAACCTGAAACGTGAGAACCATGTGTCCAGGATTTCCCACTGACTTGACCAATATTGACGATGTGAGAAAAACGTCTGTGATTGATGCCGAACTCAATCGTCTTAACATTGATATTGCTGGCCTGCAGGAGACTCGCCTCGCTGAGGAAGGGTCACTCAGGGAAAACAATTACACCTTTTTTTGGAAGGGTAGAGGGCAGGCAGAAAAACGGCAACACGGTGTGGGCTTTGCAGTGAAGAATTCGCTACTGGGAATGACTGAGATTCCAGCAGGAGGAAATGAAAGACTATTATCCCTGCACTTGGCAACCTCTTGTGGTTTTGCCACCATTATTACTGCATATGCACCGACACTCGATTCCTCTGATGATGTGAAGGATTCGTTCTATGAGGAGCTAGACTCCGTGATCAAGGCAGTTCCAAAATCTGACTACATTTATATGCTCGGTGATTTCAATGCTCGTGTGGGCAAGGACTCGAGTTCATGGCCAGTGTGCCTTGGAAAATACAACATCGGTCGCATCAATGAAAATGGGCAAAGGCTGCTGCAGCATTGCACCAGTACAGACCTATGTATTACAAACTCCTTTTTTAAAACAAAAGAGATGCATAAGGTCACATGGAAACATCCAAGATCCGGCCATTGGCACGAGCTGGACTTCATCCTCACACGGAGACAACATCTGAACCATATATCATTGACTCGAAGTTACCACAGTGCTGACTGTGATACGGATCATTCTTTGGTTTTTGCAAGGGTTAGACTGAGACCAAAGAGAATCTACACAGCTAAACACAAATATAACCCCAGGATTAATATTATTAACACTCACGATCCTGAAAAGTGCTTTCAGTTTCAACAGCAACTTGAAGACGCTTTCACTGATATACCAGAAAATTGTACAGTAAATGAAAAGTGGGGTCAACTTAAGGAAACTCTTTATAAAACTGCCGTAGGGGTTTACGGCACTGTGGATCATAAGAGGCAGGACTGGTTTGCGGCAAACAGCGAGACTCTGCAGCCCTTGATTGATAAGAAGAAGATAACTCTCTTAAGAAACAAGGAAAGACCAACGCGTAACACTCTGGATGAGCTAAGGCAAGCTAGGAAGGATGTGCAAAAGGCTGCCAGGCAGTGTTCAAATGATTATTGGATCAAGTTAGTTACTCAAGTGAGACCAAACTAGCGGATGATGCCCTCAACGCCATAGAGACTCTACCAACTCTTGACCACCTGGACACACTTCCCACCATAACAGAAGTTAAGTGTGCTATAAATGAACTTGCATCTGGCAAGGCTCCAGGTAAGGATGGGATTCCAATAGAGGTTATCAGGAGTGGCCAAGACACACTCACTCTACAGATCCATCAGCTAATAGAGCTATGCTGGCGAGAAGGACAAGTCCCACAGGATTTCAAAGATTCAAGCATCGTAACACTGTACAAGAACAAAGGCGATCGGAGCGAATGCAACAACTATAGGGATGTCTCATTTCTGTGTATTGTTGGAAAAGTATTTGCCAGAATTGTTCTACGCATACTTCAAGTCCTAGAAGATCAAGTCTACCCCGAATCACAGTGTGGCTTTCGACAGAACAAGTCTACCATTGATATGATATTCTCATTGCGACAAATGCAAGAAAATGTCGTGAACAGAATCAACCATTGTTTATTGCCTTCATGACCTCACAAAGGCATTTGATTTGGTCAGTCGTGAGGGTCGGTTCAAGGCACTAAAGAAGATTGGCTGCCCACCAACTCTTCTGTCCATTGTGGAATCGTTCCACACAGGCATGAAGGGTATAATCAAGTTTGATGGTGCAACTTCAGAAGAGTTTGAAATCAAGAGTGGAATTAAACAAGTTTGTGTACTAGCTCCCACCCTCTTTGGAATATACTTTTCACTTCTATTGAAATATGCCTTTCGTGATCAGGATGGTGGTAAATACATTCACTCACGCTCAGATGGCGGCCTCTACAATGCTCAGAGATTGAAGGCCAAGACCAAAAGTAGGAGGGTACTGATCAGAGAGTTGCTTTTTGCAGATGATGCTGCAGTTACGACCCACTCTGAGGAAGAATTACAATGTCTACTATCTGCATTCTCCAATGCTTGTTCTGAATTTGGTTTAACAATTAGCAAAAAGAAGACACAGATTATGCCACAAGGTGCACATGGGGTACCACCAATCTTTATTGACGAGATTCCAGCATTCACTCACGCTCAGATGGCGGCCTCTACAATGCTCAGAGATTGAAGGCCAAGACCAAAAGTAGGAGGGTACTGATCAGAGAGTTGCTTTTTGCAGATGATGCTGCAGTTACGACCCACTCTGAGGAAGAATTACAATGTCTACTATCTGCATTCTCCAATGCTTGTTCTGAATTTGGTTTAACAATTAGCAAAAAGAAGACACAGATTATGTCACAAGGTGCACATGGGGTACCACCAATCTTTATTGACGACGCCGAACTAGAGATGGTAGATAATTTTACATATCTAGGATCAGTGGTAAATAGCAAATTATCCCTAGATCAGGATATCAACATCCGGATTGGTAAAGCAGCAACAACAATGAACAGGTTAAAAAAAAGAGTCTGGGAGAACAGGAAGCTTACTGCCAAAACAAAAGTCCTTGTCTATCAAGCCTGTGTCCTTAGTACTCTTCTTTATGGCAGCGAAACCTGGACAACTTTCTCACACCAAGGGAAACGTTTAAACAGCTTTCTGCGAAGAATTCTTGGTATTAAGTGGCAAGACAATATCACAAATACTGAAGTATTGGAAAGATCAGGTTGTGTGACGGTATATTCCATGCTCAGTCTTCGTAGACTTAGATGGACAGGACATCTTAGGAGGATGGATGATGGCAGAATACCAAAGGACATCTTTTTTGGTGAATTACAGATGGTTAAGAGATCTCAGGGTCGGCCTATACTACGATACAAAGATGTGTGTAAGCGGGACATGATTGATACAGACATTATTAGGAGCAAGTCGCCGCTGAACGTGTTGCATGGAGGTCAAACATCAGAAATGGAATAAAGACAAAGGAGAAAATTATTGCAGATAAGTCACACGCCGAGCGTGTGAGACGTACGATGGTGCATGATGGTTGAAATGACCACGTGTTCACATGCACCCACTGTGAACGGACATTTACAGCGCTAATTGGCCTTAACAGTCACATTCGCTACCGCCAAAGGTAAAAGTTATTATGCCCTTTTAAAGCACAAACTATCGTCTGTCAAGACGGGAAGGTGCCAATGAACGTAATCAAAGGTGGAGAAACGTCTCATTAACACGAAACGGAGCTCTTGGCTAGCGAATCCATTACGTAGAAATCCGAAGTGAACGCTGCAGAGTGGATGTCGTCTGCAGACTAAGGAGGAAAAAAGTTTCATTAACACGAAATGTAACGTTGGCTAGCGAATCTATTACGTGGAAGTCCGAAGCGAAAGCTTGCTAATTGGATATCGTCTGCAGACGGATCGTTTCTTGTTTGCGCTGGGAGCGGCCAGTGGCAAACGAAATACCCAATATATGGAAGTGAGCAATTAAAGCAGCCATGAGCAGGGCGTAACGATTCCTTGACACGGACGGACAGAGAAGCAAATGAATAAGAACTACAAGAAACAAATAAACATCGTATATTGATTTAAGAAATTAGACTATTTCAATATCTTTTGTGAGAGGAGAAATAGACCAGGAAACTTAGTGACAACTGGCAAACACGAGGGGAAAATATCAAGAGAAAGGCAGCGAAATAAAACACTGATTGGCTTGACCACATGGCAAAGTCTGTATAAGAACATTCACCTGATTCAAGACTGGTGGTTGTGGGATTCGGCGAACTATGATCGCTCACTCTTATCCAAATGACATATGATGATGATGATGATGATGATTTGACAAAGGGCATTGTTATTACTGATTTATTTAAAATGTATGCAATTGTTTATTTTATTTTATATTTTTTGTTTTTGCTTTTTGCGCGTCCTCGCTTTGAACTCAAGCATAGCCCATACATAGATTACTACCAGTAACACTGGACTGATGTTTGCTTGTGGGTTAGCTTACTCTATTACAAGTGTTCCTCACTATCAGGCGAATCCACTCCGACTTCAGAGGTACTTGCGATTTACGTCCACATGTCAAGGACGGCAAGTCAACATTTTAGTCCAACCGACCGGTGTAGGGTTTGAACCTCGGCATCAGCGCACCTGATGTTTAAGAACACGCGTTCTTATATATTCTTCCATGCTGACCTCCATTGTTGACTGTCATTCTGCGTTCAGAAACCAATGGCAAACTACTGAACGGAAAGTTGCATAGAACATTAACTTGGGGTTGAGGGTGATCGCAACGTCTTGTCAATAACACGCAAATTGGTTGTTTCTTAATTCCGCGAGGAGCGGCCGGCCAAGTGGCTAGAATGCCAGGTTCTCCTTCGAGTGAAATGGGTTCGAATCCTCGGGCAGGGTGTATATATTTTATGTCCTGGCACTAGGTGATAGGAATGAGAGAGATGACGATTAACAGGCGATGTAAGCAGGACAAAACCTGGTCTGGCACAGTCAAGGCCTGCATGCACTTAATTTCGCACTGGCGAAAGGCCGTACAAGTTTATGGGGTTTATGTAGACACATATTGTGTTTAGAGGACATGTCATTTATGTTTATAAATTTCATGTTTCATTTCATTTTGAACAAATAGTTCTCCTCTCTCTCTCTCTCTCTCTCTCTCTCTCTCTCTCTCTCTCTCTCTCTCTCTCTCTCTCTCTCTCTCTCTCTCTCTCTCTCTCTCTCTCTCTCTCTCTCTCTCTGCCAAATGCTGGTGCAATTACGTTTACTTAAAGAATATTTAAAATATCATAATAACATGATAGTAATGCCTTGATTGATCACTACACTTATTAATACTTGTGTTCAAGCATTCTGCGGAATTACCAGATACCTAAAAGAAAAACACCGAGATAAGCAATGAGTAGAGGACATAAAGATATAATATTGTTACAAGGGAGATTACTAGAATTTAAAACAGGAAATCGTATACTTAGCTATAATATCATTAACTAACTGACAAATCTCTTTTATTTTCTCTAATAAATGAAAGAGTCCATACATCAGTCAGAATTTATAATCTAAAGAATAATGCTATTAGTTTACATGAAGAAAATGTCTATAATCTTTTACCTACTTAATTTTATAATCAACTTTTATCATTTCACAATTATGTTTAAATACTAATAGCGTACTTTCTATGTTAAAGAAGTTAGTTCACAGAAAGAAAGCATTTTTTTACTGGCCTCCTAGGGCCACACAAAATTTAAAGAAACGTAACCACGCCCATCCCTAACTTTGATAAAAGTAAGAAAGAAATGAGAAGACTTAATTAACATGTTTGGTATATGTGAGACCAGAATGTATTATAGTTAGTGTAATCAGTCCGTCCGTCCGTCCGTCAGTCAGTCCGTCAGTCAGTCAGTCCGTAAGTCAGTCCGTCCGTCCGTCCGTCAGTCAGTCAGTCAGTCAGTCAGTCAGTTAGTCGCGGTTCTAACTTCACGGCAACGGGTCGTCTCCATTATGCTCCGTTCCTGTGCCAGTAAATATCACACAAAATGCTCCTCACTGCCCAATGTGAAAAGTGGAACAGACAGTAGACTCGGCAAGCCAACAGCCCGCACAGGTACACTGTGAATAATGCCGCCGCCAGAATGCCAACTCAAAAGTCCTCCATGAAAAATACAGTTCATCGTCGATGGAATCGGCAGTCACAAGAAAGACTTCATTGACCCTGGTTTTATCCCATATTTCTCGTTCTCTTTCCGTAGAGTGTCCCAATGAAAGTGCCACAGAAAGCACGAACTCCGTGGCTCCAGCGACGACACCCAGGAGTCTCCGGGGAAAAATACACGCGTGAACCGAAAAGGCAAACCAGTCAATTCAGCGACAGCCGGCCATTGTTCCGAACATGCAGTTCACTGTGCAAACAACAGCGGAGAGATGTAAAAGCATTCCACACGAATCTCACAGCTCACAGTGTCACGCCACGCACTCACTCAGTAGAAGGGCGACGGAACCATGCACTACCAGTCCAACATGAGGAAAATGCTGATGCAAACCGTAGCCACAAGCATAAACACGCCAGAGGACTTAACGGTTGCCACGGTTACCTAACGGTTACCTAACTGCCATGTTGGGGACCGGAAGCATTATAACTTCCGAGGAATATAGCATAAACCATTCTGCTGGAGAAAACAACAACAACAGGAATATCAATTATAATGGATATATAAATAACCAACTTTCTTTTGCCTTCACACATTTATCTCTTATTTCTTTATTTATTTTAGTATATTCTTGTTTGTCATTTTTATTCTGTTTCCTTTGTCCATCAGCATTAACATTTCTTCATTCATCCATTTTTCTTAGCTTGACTTGAAGTCATGTCACAACTAGAGAGTTAAGTTCTAGCTCAATCAATCAATCATGTGCCATGCCGGAAAGCGTGGGCTGGTCATGACTCGCCATTTCACTCGATCACCAGAGTCGTGGATCAGCAAAGTGTTCCTATATCGACCATGCCATGTGGCCAAGCCATCCAGGTATTTACTTCTCGGTCTTCCCCTTGGTCTGTTCCCTTCGATCTTGCCAGTTGTCACTAAGTTCTCCAATCCATTTCTTCTCATAACATGTCTAAAAATCTTTGACTGTCTACGTCTAATTTCTCTAATCAATTTACGATTTTCATTTGTCTCCTGTAGTACTTGGTCATTGGATTTTTCTGTCTGTCCATGGTATTCTTTGCATTTTCCTCAGAAACCACATTTCTGCAAATGTTTTTCAGCTTGACTGCTCATTGTCCAAGTTTCACATCCATACAAAAGAAAAGGCTCTATGTAGCACCTCAACACTCTTTTTCTCGTTTCAATTGACATCTTTTTATTGGTCAGTATGTTTTTCATCTTGCGAAAGGCTACTTTCACCATGGCGATTCTTGTTCTAATCTCTACAAGGCACCTCCCAACAGATGTTATAACTGTTCCGAGGTAATTTGTCAACGTCTCATACGCACACAGGCATTCTTAGTTCCTTCACAAGCATTCAAACTTCGCATGTGGAAATTACACATTTATTTACACAAACTTCACAAACTTCATTATGATCAAGATGCGCACATAGGGCACATATTTAATAAACCGTCGTAGCAGTCAATCAATCACAAACCCTGCACTCAATACTCGCCATCTTTAACATGGCAACGCTAGCTCGCACTCTCGCAAAGTCCATACACTCGCTACCAGAACACATGCGTCCTTCCCCTAAAACGTCCAGTCCAAGTCTGAGTCTCCTCACGCTGGCCTGTTGGTCACGTGATACTGGGCCCCGTGTCTCTCGGGACAGTCGAGCTGTCTCAACAGTCACGTTGTACTGTTGTCCGTTCGTGTTGTGTCGGGTCCTTCAGTGCAAGGCTGTCCGGTCAACCTGGGACAGAGTCCCGTCGACATGTGTCCCCTTGTATAGCTGGGTCTTGTCCTGTCTAAGTCCTGTCTATGACATCTCTGTGTCCCTGCCTATGTCCTGTCTCTGATATCTCTATGGTCCTGTAGATGTCCTGTCTATGACATCTCTGCGTTCCTACCTATGTCCTGTCTCTCATATCTCTGTTGTCCTGTAGATGTTCTATTGACGACATCTCTATCTCCTGTCTCTATTATGTCCCTTGTCCTCTCTAGGTCCTGTCTCTATTCCCCAACACGCTGACATCATTGTACCGATTCACTTGTTGAAGAATATTCCCATTTACGTGTATATTACACTGTGGTATTTCCTTCTTCCTAGTGACGACCATAATCTGTGTCTTTTTAAAATTTAATTCTAAATTCAGTTGTTCGCTGTGTGCAACAACCGCATCTACTAATTTTTGCAGATCCTGCTCATTGTCTGCAGTCAATACTGTATCATCTGCATATCTAATGTTATTGATGTTTCGTCCTCCAATGCTGATTCCATTTATATCTTCTAAATTTCTGAAAATATTTTCACTGTATAAGGAAAAAAGTTCTGGAGACATTACACATTCCTGCCTAACACCTCTCTTAATATGCTGATATTGTCCCACTTCATTATCAATCCTTATGGCAGCTTGTTGTTTCCAATATATGTTTTTTTTTTATAAGTCTAATGTCTTTCCCATCAAGTTCTAGCTGCTTGTTTTCAAGTCATGTCACAAGTAGAGGGTTAAGTTCTATCTGCTTGACTTCAAGTCATATCACGACTCGATCTAGCTGGTTGACTTGAAGTCATATCACGACTAGAGGGTTGAGTTCTATCTGGTTGACTTGAAGTCATATCACGACTAGAGGGTTAAGTTCTTACTGGTTGACTTGAAGTCATATCACGACTAGAGGGTTAAGTTCTGACTGGTTGACTTGAAGTCATATCACGACTAGAGGGTTAAGTTCTATCTGGTTGACTTGAAGTCATATCACGACTAGAGGGTTAAGTTCTATCTGGTTGACTTGAAGTCATATCACGACTAGAGGGTTAAGTTCTATCTGGTTGACTTGAAGTCATATCACGACTAGAGGGTTAAGTTCTATCTGGTTGACTTGAAGTCATATCACGACTAGAGGGTTAAGTTCTATCTGGTTGACTTGAAGTCATATCACGACTAGAGGGTTAAGTTCTATCTGGTTGACTTGAAGTCATATCACGACTAGAGGGTTGAAGTTCTATCTGGTTGACTTGAAGTCATATCACGACTAGAGGGTTAAGTTCTGACTGCTTGACTTGAAGTCATATCACGACTAGAGGGTTGAGTTCTATCTGGTTGACTTGAAGTCATATCACGACTAGAGGGTTAAGTTCTGATCTGGTTGACTTGAAGTCATATCACGACTAGAGGGTTAAGTTCTATCTGGTTGACTTGAAGTCAATATGGGTTCAAAACTAGTCTGCATTATCGACATCTGTACAATTATTGACATTCCTAATAGCAAGCAGGCAACATTCCAAGAAGACAATACAGAAATGTGTAGTAATGATTTCCCATATTTTAAATATGCACCAATTACTTTATGTCATGTTGACACGAGTTTTTCCTTTATACAACAATACTGACAATATTGTAAAGAGTAGCATGGACGGACTGAGAAGCCAATGAGCAAGAAGTACAAGAACCAAATACAAATCGTAAATTGATTCAAGAAATTAGACGATTTCAATATACTTTGTGAGAGGAGAAATAGACCAGGAAACTTAGTGAAAACTGGCAAACACGAAGGGAAAATAGCAAGAGAAAGGCAGCGAAATAAAACACTGATTGTCTTGGCCACATGGCAAAGTCTGTAGAAGAACATACACCTGATTTAAGACTGGTGATCGTGAGATTCGGCGAATTATGACAGCTCACACTTACCAAAATGACACATGATGATGATGATGATTTGACAAAGGGCATGGTTTTTATTGATTTATTTAAAATATATGCAATTGTTTATTTTATTTTATTTTATTATTATTTTTGTTTTACTTTTATGCTTTTTGCGCACCCTCGCTTTAAACTCAAGCTTAGCCCATACATAGACTGTAACACTGGACTGATGTTTGCTTGTGGGTTAGCTTACCCTATTACCAGCGTTCCTCACCATCAGTCGAATCCACTCCAACTTCAGAAGTACTTGCTATTTACGTCCCCAAGTCAAGGACGGCAGGTCAACATTTTAGTCCAACTGACCAGTGTAGGGTTTGAACCTCGGCATCACCGCACCGGATGTTTAAGAACACGCGTTCTTATCTATTTTTCCATGCTGACATCCATTGTTGACTGTAATTCTGCGTTCAGAAACCAATAGCAAACTACTGAACGGAAAGTTGCATAGAACATTAACTTGGGGTTGGGGTTGATTGCAATGTCTTGTAAATAACACGCAAATTGGTTGTTTCTTAATTCTGCGAGGAGCGGCCGGCCAAGTGGCTAGAATGCCAGGTTCTCCTTCGAGTGAAATGGGTTCGAATCCTCGGGCAAGATGTATATATCTTATGTCTAGACCATAGGTGATAGGAATGAGAGAGATGACAGATTAATAGGCGAAGTGAGCAGGACAAAACCTGGTCTGGCACAGTCAAGGCCTGCATGCACTTATTTTCGCAATGGCGAAAGGCCGTGCAAGTTTATGGGGTTTATGTAGACACATATCGTGTTTAGAGGAAATGTAATTTATGTTTATAAATTTCATTTTTCATTTCATTTTGAACAAATAGTTCTCGCTCCTCTCTCTCTCTCTCTCTCTCTCTCTCTCTCTCTCTCTCTCTCTCTCTCTCTCTCTCTCTCTCTCTCTCTCTCTCTCTCTCTCTCTCTCTTTCTCTCTCTCTTTCTCTCTCTCTCTCTCTCTCTCTCTCTCTCTCTCTCTCTCTCTCTCTCTCTCTCTCTCTCAGAGGACATAAACATATAATATTGTTACAAGGGAGATTACTAGAATTTAAAAAAAAAAAGAAATCGTATGCCTAGTTATAATATCATTAACTAACCGAAATATCTCTTTTCTTTTCTTTAAAAAATGAAATAGTCAATACAACAGTCAGAATTTATAATCTCAAGAATAACGAAATTAGTTAACATGTAGTAATTTTCTATAATCTTTATTTACTTAATTCTATAATTAATTTTTTATCGTTTCAAATTTATGTTTAAATACTAATAGTATACTTTTAATGGCAATAATCGAACATTCCGCCAAAAACAGAAAGCATTTTTTTACTGGCTTCATAGGGCCAAACAAAATTTAAAGAAATTTAACCACGCCCATATCAAACTGTGATAACATTAAGAAAGAAATGAGAAGACTGAATTTTAACATGTTAGGTATATGTGAGATCAAAATGCATTATAGTTAGTTATGGCCAATCGGTCGGTCGGTGGGTGGGTGGGTCGGTCGGTCGGTCGGTGGGTACAAACACGCATCTTTCCCGCTCCCAGATGCGCCAGGCTGTCAAGATAGATCCGACGCTCCAGACATATACACTTGTTTTTGCCTGTCATCCATTTTAAAGGAATGTAACAAGGATTTTTTATTTATTTTTTTTTGGACATCGATGAGTAAGTGTGAATAGAGGCAATAAAGTGACAAACATAGCCTAAAAATGCTATAGTAGCCTCGTGGTATTACGAAAATATTATCCCCAGCTAAGAAAAATGCCCCGGTCAAGGTGTTAATCGAGTTGGTCTCTAGGCCAGTTTTTTTCAACCTTTCTGCTGGAGCAGATTCTTACGCAAATGTTTACGTTGCTCAAGGAACTCTGTGCGATGATCCAAGTGTCTGTCCTACTTTATGTAATACACCATATGGGCAGAAATGTTGTATTTAGGCAATTTCTCTCTGTTTCGGAGGATCCCCTGGCTGCCACTCGCGGAACCCCGGTTGGAAAACACCGCTCTTTGCTGTTTATTTAGCTCGGCCCTATTTATATGTTGTGCAAACCTTATTATGTTATATATTTTATTACCAAAGGTAACTTTAAACTTTATATGTATCTTTGATGAGCCATAGCTTCGCCAGTGACCCCTAGTCCTCTGCTTGTCTTGTGTTTTAATAGGATTTTAATTATGATTCTGATTCAAAGTCTTTTTATGTTTTGATCCCGTTTAATTCATCCTTCATTATGGCTACTAAGAAAACAAAAGTGGGCGCCGAGTGTCGCGTTTTCAGTGAAGAATGGTTAGTAAAGTACTTCTTTGTAGAAACAAATTACCAGAAAACCAGTTCGTAATATGCAGCGAAAGTGTTGCCGTTTCGAAAGAGTACATACAATCTTAGGCGTCATTATGAAACAAAACATCTATCAACATATTCAAAGTTTTCTGGAATGTTCCGCTCTGAGAAATACGATTATGTGAAATGTGGTTTAGAAAAACAAGGAAATCTCTTCACGAGACAATTTGCTGAAAATGAATCTGTCACTCGTACAAGTTACAAAATAGTGCATGAGATGGCAGGACGTGGAAAACCATTTACCGATGGCAGCTTCATCAAAATGTGTATGATGGAAGCAGCAAATGACTTGTGTCCTGAGACAGCCGATTTGTTTGGAACTATCAGCCCTTCGGCAAGTTCAGTTGTGCGAAGAACAGAAGAACTTGGGGAGAACATAGTGATGCAGATACGCGAGAAAACTAGGAACTTGTTGAGGTATCCTCTGGCGGTGGATGAGTCTACTGATTTCCCGAGTACGTCACAACTTCTCGTGTTCATTTGTGGTGTCAATTTGGACTTTCAGATAACGGAACAGTTGGCATCCGTTTGCAGCATGCATGGAACAACAACTGGAAAAGACATCTTCGTGGAAGTGAAAATAATTTTTCAAGACCTTCAGTGGAATCAGCTTCGAGGTGTTACAGTTGATGGCGGAAAAATATGGCTGGAGTGAGGAAGGGTCTGGTGGGGCAGATCAGGACGTAGTTGGAAGATTTGCAAATTCCGGGCGCTCTGTTCATACATTGCATCATAAATCAGCAAGCACTCTGTGGGAAAGACTTAGATGTTTCTTGTGTACTGAAACCAGTCGTTTCTGTCGTGAACTTCATTTGGGGACGTGCATACACCGTCAGTTCCAGGCTTTTCTTGAAGAAATTGACTTTGAATTCTTGCTCACACATCAGTGAAGTGGCTCAGCTTCGGTAAAGTCCTGTTTCATTTTTACAAGCTCCGAAACGAAATAGATGGAGCTTATCCAACGCTGTCAGATCCTACCTGGCTGTCGAAGTTGTCATTTTTGGTCGACATCATATCCAACATGAATGAACTGAATTTAAATATTCAGGGAAAAGGTAACCTCATCTGTGATCTCTACAGAATCATCAACGAATTTCGGAGAAAGCTGTCATTGTTTGAAGCACAACTGGAAGGAGAAAACTTTTCTCATTTTCACTGTTTCAAAGAAGTTTGCGCTACAATTGCTGAAGATGCCAATATCGATTTTCCGAAAAAAAATTTATTCGTGACTTGAAGAAGCATTTTTGGAGAGATTTTCCGATCTTGACAGAATCGAGAGTGGCATTCTTCTATTCCAGAATTCATTTGATTGTAACCTTGATGATGTGCCAGTTGAACTACAGGTGGAGTTCATTGATTTGCATGCAAATGACATGTTAAAAGAAAAGCACAAAGATGGAAAACTTGGTGAATTTTACCGCTGCTTACCTAATGTTTAGTTTCCGAGACTATAGAAATTTTCGGCTGGTATGTGTCGGATGTATGGTTGTTGGGTCAACCGCAAAGACATAAAGGATACGAAGTTCCTCTTTCTCAATGTGATCTTGCCCGTTATAATTAATTTAGCTTTTACTGGCTCAGTGGCTTGAGACCATAGTTAGAGTTTCAGAGAACCGAAGAATACCTCAATGAAAACAAATGAAACGTTTACTCTGAATACCCAAAATATCCTTATGGTGGTTATATGCCTCTCCTCTCTCAATAAAATAATTATTAATATAGGGTTGTTAATTAAAACAATTTTACTACGATAAGGGAGACAATGACTCTTATTTTTCATAACTTATTATACATAAATGGTGCTATTGTTCATTTATGTCATATACTTACAATAATCAATTCATTACACACACACACACAAAAGAAGATCGTGTACATGTATTTCTCTAACTATACATATCTCCTGCCTGTGCCCAATATTATCCACCCCACCAGCGGTGTATCTTTATTGGGCCGCTTCTTATGGCGTATGTATAATCTGGGTAGAAAAATACTGTATACACTCTGACTGGACAACCGTCAGTACTTGGATCTCTGCGGCAATCAGTCAGTGCAAAATATATGTGCTAGTTTCTTGAGTGTTCTTTTTGCTCCAGGACAAGATTGTTTGCTCAATAGTTTCTCCACCTAGATAAATATAGACTAATTTATCTAGGATACCTGTCCTATATTGGTAGAGAAATCTGCAGGCAGTTGCTTTGGACTAGTTTTCGGCCTCACTATATCAGCTGTCTCACTCACTCAAGCTGCTACATTCACAAAGGCAGGTCTGTTTCTAGATGAATCTAGCCACTCCTGAAATTTCAGCATCAATCATAAATCTAACGATATCATCACTATGAACATCAGAAATGACACACTGTACACTTTCAAGAAAACCACAAAGAAAAATATATAGAAGAATTGTGATCCTAGGAAAATAAACAGTGGAAGGAACAGAGTCTTGGTGCTCTCAAATAGTTATCCACAACATAATTGGTTGTTCTCCATCCAATTCGTCAATATATGGAGCACAAGGTTTAGACTAGCAGATACGCAGTGTCGTCTTCTCTCATGCATGTCCTCCATAGTCTACAGGTTGAGTAATACCTTGATTTATTCGGAATTTGACAACTATATTCTCCCTTCTCTTCTGTACATAATTAGTTTCTCTAGATCTCCTTCCCTTACAAGAAAAAGGTCTCACACACCAAGGGTTTTAAAATCATTCCCTATTGCCATGAGTATTTGGTTATAAATAATGTTAAGTACATTATGATAACCTCTCTTGTATAACCTTCAGGTGAATTCTTTTCTAATCAAACGTTTCAAGGCGAGTATATTCCCTCC
This sequence comes from Cepaea nemoralis, assembly GCA_014155875.1. Classification (NCBI taxonomy): domain Eukaryota; kingdom Metazoa; phylum Mollusca; class Gastropoda; order Stylommatophora; family Helicidae; genus Cepaea; species Cepaea nemoralis. Next base: position 505,272 of record JACEFZ010015367.1, read on the forward strand.
TTTTCACCATGTATGTAATATGCCTTTACCTCATTTATCATCATCATCATCATCATCATCATCATCATCATCATCATCATCATCATCATCATCATCATCATCATCATCATCATCATCATCATCATCATCATCATCATCATCATCATCACCACCACCACCATCACCACCACCGCCACCGCCACCACCACCACCACCACCATCACCACCACCAGCACCATCATCATCATCATCATCATCATCATCACCACCACCACCACCATCATCATTCAGGACACAAAACTATATTATTCTAGCCTGAGTTATATGTAATACAGAGTGGTGTCATGCTTAGGACACAAAACCATATGATTGTAACATGAGTTGTATGGAATACAGAGTGATGTCATGCGTCGGAGTGCATTAAATTATTAATTAGTGTATGGGTTATCATTAACATGTTCTCTTCTGATAGACAGGACATTATACATGAACGTGCCTTCCATCGTGAGATTGATTGATTGTTCATACTCCTCAGCATGTCTCTTCATCTCACTAATTCTCATCATTCATCTGACATAATACTCATATATGCATGGATGATAAGTAAGCATACTGATGTGATATTACAAATGATAAATTGACAGATTTGATATCAATGACATTACAATTGAATCTCACTCGTTCCACCATCATTCATTAGACATAATAATTGTATGGATGATCATTAGGCATAATTATGAGATTCACAAATGATGATTCCTCATGTTTAACAATAATGAAATTACACATGGATCACCACATGCATTCTCTCATTAGAAACATAGAATTATGTGATACACCCAATCCACATTCATTCATCGTGAATCATAACCACACTTACAGGTGTGATGATCATGCATTATTATGTGCCTCACAAATGATAAATCCTCATGTTTAACAACAATGAAAATACATTTGACTCACTACATGTGAGCTTTCTCCCAACACACAAAATTATGATACATATAGAAATCTATTTACATCTCATGTGCTCATGTACTTTTCTGTTACACATTACACTAATTTCTCTTACCAGTGTTGGGACATGTAAAATAGTTTCTTCTTATTGAACTAAGTATTCTTAGCTTCCTCAATCATAAGTTAATCACAACTTCTAATCACTGCTGATTTAGTTTAACTCCTTAAGAAATAAATTGTACAACCTAGGTATAATACTTACACATTAAATAAGTTGTTTAACTAGAATAAACCTTTCTCATGGTTTAACCTCGTGTACCATTTATTCATGAACTATGATATCTGGATAAAGTACTTAGTCTCTCCTAATTAATTCCTTACGGCTTAACCACCTGGTGGCAACACATCCACTTCCCAACTTCTTCTTGGGAAAGGAACACTTACTAGAGCGTAATATAAAGTATAGCATTGTGCTTACCTTCATGCTGATTGGATGGCTTCAAACACGTCGACGACAGGTTTCAGGATCTGACTTGGATTCGCTTTGCTTAATGCGATGTCTGCTTGTAGGCTGATGCTTTCCTTATTTCATAAATAAATTTGATATCTCAGATCTTCTCCTGCGCCGTGCTCTGGTTGGTGTAAAAACAGACCGTTTTCCGCATTGCATGTCGTATTTATTGTCGTTCGATCTGTCCTGCTTACGGTGTGGCCTCGCAGCCAATCCAAAGTCCTCTTTCATCCTCTCTTCGGCCCAATGTCGCTGTTGGTTGTGTTGTCGTAAAATGGGGTTGTAGTGAAGGAAATATTAATCGAGCTGTTGACGGTTGTGAGAATTATATCTCAGTATGGCATCAGTATTTGGAATAACTTAAGTCTGTGAGCAAACATTTTCAAAAATTAGGTATGTGAAGTCACCACATCGAACGAGATTGACTGGTGAACATTTGACAGCAATTCTCATGATTGGATGCAGCAATTCCAAACCAAACATTGATGATAAAAAAATGATATCCTGAAAGCTAAACGTCAGTTTCACAAATCTCACTAACCCCTTTCGCTGCTTAATTTATGAGATTCGGATATGTGCACACTGGGTCTGATGTAATTATCTTTTTGGTAGCGTCGCCTTCTTTGATAACTTTGTTTTAGGAAATAAATATGTTAGTTGTCTTTGTTTCTTGTGCATTGCACGCCATTCACCCATGATTAGCATGGAATGCTAATCTTAGTTTTTCGTCTTTTCCCCCAGAGCATTCGTTCTGGCTTGCAAGTATTGTACAAAATGATTATATCGTCAAGTTGTCAGTTATCCGGCTTGTTGTGAAACAAGTTAGGTGACCTCTGGTCTAGGGCAAAAAGAAAACCCAAATCTGCACAGATCGCGGCGACTGCAATAGCCAGGCGGCCTTATTTCCTCAAGCTCAAGACCCCCCTCTCCGTCTTACACCGCAAGGTACATAGGCAATAGATGACAGTTAGTTCTCTCGAATGCCATTGACAATTGAAAATAATTATTATATTAATTTGTACATTCACACTGGATGTTTCATACAATGTATAAGCCTGTATTTGATTTTGTTTGCTGGTGAAAGCTTGTCGCCGCAACGTTTTCACTTAACTGCAAATGCAAATAAAGTTCATACAAGAGATAACATTCCAGATATAGACAAATTTCATACAAGAGACAACATTCCGGATATAGACAAATTTCATACAAGAGACAACATTCCAGATACAGACAAATTTCAAGCGAAAGACAGAAGAAGAAGAATAGAAAAATGGGTGCGACTTAGTGTACTGAGTAGGACGCTGCTTTGACAGTGACATGAGCGCGGTGGGACGAGCAGTCGATATCTGCTCTCGGTGTTCGCTATGGGAGAGACATACTGTCACCTCTTTCCCCCAAGCACTCAGAACAACAATACGCGATGGATCAAACATTTTATTTAGTGACGTCATGCCACGTGACACGCCTTTGATAATTCAACATGGCGGGGATAATACACTACCTCTCCACGACAAGGCGGGTAAGTTCTAGCTGGTTGACTTGAAGTCATGTCACAAGTAGAGGGATAAGTTCTAGCTGGTTGACTTGAAGTCATTTCACCACTAGAGGGTTAAGTTCTAGCTGGTTGACTTCAAGTCATATCACAATTGGAAGCTTCAGATCTAGCTGGTTGACTTGTGTCAACACACGACGTGTCACCACTAGAGGGTTAAGTTCTAGCTGGTTGACTTGAAGTCATGTCACAAGTAGAGGGATAAGTTCTAGCTGGTTGACTTGAAGTCATTTCACCACTAGAGGGTTAAGTTCTAGTTGGTTGACTTCAAGTCATATCACGATTGGAAGGTTCAGATCTAGCTAGTTGACTTAAAGTCATATCACGACTAGAGGGTTCAGTTCTAGCTGGTTGTCTTGAAGTCATATCACGGTTGAGCGAGTCAGATTTTCAACCAGCTCTCTAGGGCTGTTGAGGTGTCAAATTAACATGACAGGCAATCTGATACGAGACAGTTCTTTGACCACTCAACAGCCAATCCGGCAAGCTGCAGATAACCAAAACATGAATCCGTGTTGAGTTGGTTCTAGGGTTAAACAGTGGTAGATTTGGTACAACTTTCATTCATATAGTCTGCATGTATCTTGCACTTTTATCTAGCACCTCTTAAGATACTGAATGAACGCATTCAAAATATTTAGGTCGAAGCAAAAACTTGTAAGATGAATCATTAACGATAGTTAGAATTCTCACATTCGGATTTAAAAATCGGAGTAGCAATAACAGATCAACTCACCGCGTGTGTATAACGTCACGTCATTCAACATATAAATGGCGGTCAGCATGGCCGAATGGATAAGAACGTTCGTTCTTAAACATCTGGTTTGAGGATAACGAGGTAGCGGGTTCAGCACAAGTCAGCTGGACTAAAATGTTGACTTCTTTTCCTTGATTTGAGGAAGTAAATTACAAACGGATGAAAACATCATTTCTAGGGACGTGTTGTTGGACGGTTTCAAATGGATGAAAACATCGTTTCTAGGGGTGTTTTGCTGGCCGGACGCCGAAAAACAGTTGTTCTCACAGAAAGGACCTGTAGTCGAAAGGAAGCGGTAGTTCGAATATCAATGTAATCACAATAGCTGTCAATGTTAGTGTTGCCTAGAATGTTCTCTAATCTCTACTTTTGTCCCCTACTTTTGTGAATGCAGATAAATACCTGTATATGTATTTATAGCCATACGTAATCGTTGTTACCATGTACTGTCATGACAAGAGGCGAAGAGCGCTGGATATTCACTGAAGACAACGTTTGTTACGAATATGCACTGATCTGATCCCAATTGTTACATTAACTTCTTTTGACCTGAACACTTAACTCTTTTCTGATGTATAACGTGACTATTATAAACTAAGAAAGACTATTATAAACCAAGAAAGACTATTATAAAATAAGCACTACTATTATAAAGTGAGAACGACTATTATAAACTAATGAATGAATCACCGAAAAAGAGAAGTAGATTGGGAGCTTTACTAGAGCACGAAACAAGAAACAAAACGGACGTTGCGGCCAAAGCCTTCGTCAGCACAGAACAAACAAACAAACATAGGCTAACAAATACACGAAAGACACAACATGAAAGTATTAATTTCACTTATCTGCGTCCTTGCTTGAGCGGCTATCCGTGGCTACTATTATAAACTAAGAACTCATCTCATCTCATCATGTTCCTCTTGTACCTTGCGGTGTCGAGGTGAAGTATAAACATCGTGAGAGTGCCCGATTAAGGGCTTCATATATCGATATTCCTCTTGATGAACGAAAGACGAGTGATTGGAAGGGCCGAAGACGGGCCTGCGCGCCCAATTTTTGACCCTAATAAAGTTGATTTGATTTGATTTGATTTGATTTGATATTCCCATGGACTCTGCTATTCCCTCCGTCCAACGTTTACGTGGTCGGCCCCTTCCTCTGTTTCCATCTGGTCTGTACATCATTGCTTGTTGTGGTATGCTGTTGACTGGTAGCCTACTTGCATGGCCAAACCATTTGACTTGCTGCTTTCTAATAAAATCTAGAGCAGCTTTAACCCCCACTTTAGTCCTGATTTCTTCATTTCTGATCTTATCTCTTCTTGATACGTTGAGTATTCTTCTCAGGAACCTCATTTCTGTTGTTGTGATTTTTCTTTTCTCTTTTTTTCTGTCATTGTCCAGGTTTGGCAATGGTAGTATAGAGATGGTAGGAAGATTGTGTTGTAAAGTGCTTTCTTAGCAGTTATTGATACATGTTTGTTCTTTAGTATTGGTGCCATTTGTCCAATGAGTTGGTCTGCCTTATTGCATCTATTTTCGATCTCGTCTTCTGATCTGCCATTTGATGATATTATACTTCCTAGGTACTTGAAACTCTTTATTTGTTTCAAGGGATGTTCGTTTAGGTGAATTGTTGTTGTTTGTTCTTCTTTAGTTATAGCTATAACTCTAAACAAAGAACGACTATTATAAACTGAGAACGACTATTTATAAAGTAACAACGAATTCTATAAAGTAAGAACCACTATTATCAATTGAGAACGACTATTATAAGGTAACAACGAATTTTATAGAGTAAGAACGACTATTATAAACTAAAAACGACTATTATAAAGTAAGAACGTCTATTATAAAGCATTATAAAACAAGAATGACTATTATAAAGCATTATAAAGCATTTTAAACTAAGAACGACTATTACGAATGAAGAAGAACTATTATAAAGTAAGAACGACTATTATAAAGTAAGAACGGCTAATATAAAGTAAGAACGACTATTATAAAGTAAGAACGACTATTATATTATAAAGTAAGAATAACACGAGCCAGAATGTGTTGAAGTAGCAATTTGAAGAAACATGGCTAGGAAGCCAAGATAGGTCATGACAGAAACGGCGAGGGAATAGAATGGTGTCGACAGATGATTGGCGTTCCCACATACATGTTTACAAGTGCCAGGAAAATATGACCGGGGTGTGGAGAGATTAAATATTGGCGGAGTTTGCCTTGTTACTGTTCTATTTGTTGTTGTTGTTGTTGTTGTTGTTGTTGTTCTTCTTCTTCTTCTTCTTCTTCTTCTTCTTCTTCTTCTTCTTCTTCTTCTTCTTCTTCTTCTTCTTCTTCTTCTTCTTCTTCTTCTTCTTCTTCTTCTTCTTCTTCTTCTTCTTCTTCTGCTGCTGCTGCTGCTGCTGCTGCTGCTGCTTCGTCGACGTCTTCTTCTTTTACTACCACTACTCTGATGCTATACCACAACCACCAATACTACTACTACTGCTTCAACTGTTGCTGCTACTACTACTAATACTACTACTAGTCGACTACTACTGCTCCTGCTGCTACTACTGTTACTACTACTATTACTGCTACTACTACTGCCACTAAAACAACAACAACAACAGCAACTACTACTACTACTACTACTACTACTACTACTACTACTACTACTACTACTACTACTACTACTACTACTACTACTACTACTACTACTGCTGCTGCTGCTGCTGCTGCTGCTGCTACTACTACTACTACTACTACTACTTATACCCTTTTCCTTCTTTCAGAAAGTTTTATACGTTTCAAAATAAGCCATTAAGAAAATACAAAGACAAGAAGAGTTAGCAGGGGAAACAAAGGGAACAGTTAAAATATTTCCCGGACATTTGGGTTACTGTAACTTCAATTCAGATAGATTCCACAGATGACAAGCTGCCCGATTATTTTCTTGGCTGTGGGTCATTTTGTATATCCGAATCCCTACAAGTGTACTGTAAAACTCCGTTGATTGCGACGCTATCAAATATGTGCAGGCCATTTTACCAAAAAATTAGGTTAGCTGTCGTAAAACTGAGAAAATTTTTTTGCATGATTATACTATTAGAACATTGGGTAACAGTTTTTGTTCAGGATTATCATCATTATGTGCTATTTCAAAAGGCGTGCGCAGTCGTGGTTCGCCACCTTACGCTATCTTGGATCAATTGTTGTCCGAATTTTGCCATGTGGCTCAACTATCCAGGCATTCGTCTTTCAACTGCTGTTTTCTTAGCCAAATATGCCATTTTTCACTAAATTTTCATGTTAATTTCTACTCGTAACGTGACCAATCGTCTTGACTGTCGAATTTCTCCAACCAGTTTACGGTCCTCGTTTGTTTTATCAGGACAAAAGAAGCCCCAACAATTTTGAGTGTCCCCCCCCCCCCCCCTTATATATGTTTGTATTGTTCTGTTCTTGAAAAAGATTCTTAGAATCGAAACGTCGGTTGTTGATGGTGTCCTATAATACTTATTTTTATTTTTTGTTTATTTTATTACCTTATTATATATATATATATATATATATATATATATATATATATATATATATATATATATATATATATATATATATATATATATATATATTTAAATATTGAGCACAACCCACTACTGGCAACGTTGATCGCATTCTGGTATGAACCTAAGGCCTATCCACGTCAATATGGAAGCACTATACTCGAGTTTCGCCCTCATTCGCCCTCATAGTGACGAGCTCAAATGAGGGCGAAACTCGAGTATAGTGCTTCCATATTGACGTGGATAGGCCTTAGGTTCATACCAGAATGCGATCAACGTTACCAGTAGTGGGTTGTGCTCAATATTTAAATTTCAAATCCCGAAACAACCACATAATCAATATATATATATATATATATATATATATATATATATATATATATATATATATATATATATATATATATATATATATATATATATTGTTCCTTGTTTTGGATAATGTTCACTCTGTTTCACATGTATCAGTCTCCGTGGCTAAGGGCTTGGGAACGCGGTTTGTGAGCCCGTATACTCGGGTGAGAAACACAGCGGTGCTGAATTTTTCAAGAAAGTTATCGGTGCCGGTCGTTCAGAAAGCAATGGCAAAATACTGAACGTTAAATTTGCCCAGGAATCACGAACAGCGAAAATGATGGGGTTGACTGCCACGTCCTGTGAAGGACATGCAACTAATTTTTTTTTCACGTGTATGGAGTCCATTATAAGGTATATAGACCGTGTTTGTGGTTAGTATGTCTCAACTTTTCGCAGGAGCTAAGTACAAGTATACCTAATTTGTTGTGTAATCCATACTGTTTTATCAGGGAGTGTCTAATTAGTTTTTCGGTCCGCCCATTGTATTCTTTAGATGAATCATAAGTACCAGACATCCAGATAAAGTAGCCTGCCTTTGTTCACGATAGTCGACAGTGTGTACGTGTGAAAAGTGTGGGATGGGTGTGTCTGTGTGTGTCTATGTGTGTGTGTGTGTGTGTGTGTGTTTATATGTGTGGATGTATGTGTGTGTGTGCATGTCTGTATGTGTGTATATGTGTGTGTACATGTGTGCCTCTGTGTGTGTGTATGTCTGTACGTGTGTTAAGGTGTGCGTACATGTGTGTTTATATGTGTTTATATGTATGTGCGTGTGTATATGTGTGTATGTATGTGTGTATGTATGTGTGTATGTATGTGTGTGTGTGCTCATGTATTTATTGTATATCTTTGTGTGTGTAAGTGTGCATGCATACAGTGTATGCGAGGGAGTGTGTGTGTATTCGTGTGTTATGTGAGTACGTGTGCGTAAGTATGTGGATGTGTGTAGGTGTGTGTGTGTGCGTGCGTGGATATATGTGTGTATTTGCGTGTGTATGTTGTGTGTGGGTGTGTGTATGTACGTGTGTGTGAGAGAAGAGAGAGAGAGAGAGAGAGAGAGAGAGAGAGAGAGAGAGAGAGAGAGAGAGAGAGAGAGAGAGAGAGAGAGTTGAGTGCACGCATGTCATCTAATATGCTGTTCCATATTTTTTGTGTATTCTCATTTTCATATTATCATTTTTAATGCACTTGATTTTAACATGCATAAAATGAACACATGTAAATTACTGTAGAGTAAGTGAGAGAGTTAGTGAGTGTGAGTGAGAGAGAGAGAGTGAATGAGTGTGAGAGTGTGTGTACTTAAAGAGAGAGAGAGAGAGAGAGAGAGAGAGAGAGAGAGAGAGAGAGAGAGAGAGAGAGAGAGAGAGAGAGAGAGAGAGAGAGTTGAGCGCACGCATGTCATGTAACATGCTATTCCATATTATTTATGTATTCTCATCTTTCATATTACGAGGTATCATTTTGTATGCCACTTGGTTGTCCTGTAACATGCCATTCCATATTTTTTTGGTGTATTCTCATCTTTCATATTATCATTTTGTATGCCACATGATTGTATCATGTATAATATAACATTACTGTGATGTGAGTGAGAGAGTTAGTGAGAGAGAGAGAGAGAGAGAGAGAGAGAGAGAGAGAGAGAGAGAGAGAGAGAGAGAGAGAGAGAGGGGAGGGAGGGAGAGAGTGAGCGAGAGAAAAGAGAGAGTTGAATTGCATCACTAATTTTTACGCTACACAATGTATATGTACAATTTTTTCTCCACTTCTTACAATTTTTGCGAGAATGCTCACGACAATCGTCAGTGTCTCAACTGTGTGTAAAGTGTGGGAGTTTGTTCTTATTAGTTTCAGTGATCATGTGAGGCATCATGTATGTGTCTAGATGTGAGGATGTGTGTGTGGGTGTGTATGTGAGGGATGTGTGTGTGTGTGTGGGGGGGGGTGTGGGGAATGTATGTGTGGAGGGGTTGTGTGTGGGGGATGTGTATGGGTTGATGGGTGATGTGTGGATGGGTGAAGGGATGTGTAGTCGGTGGGGGATGTATGTGTGTGTGAGGGATGTGTGTGTGTGGGGGGGGGGTAATTTGGGAGGATTATTGAAAGTATGTGGGTGTTGGTGGGTTGGGGGTAGGAAATGTGTATTTGGGTGGGTGAATGGGTGTGTAGAAGATTGTGTGGGTTGGGGATGGGTGTTTAATGGGTGTGGGGGATGAGTGTGGGGGGTGTCTGTGAATGGAATATGTCTGTGTGGGTGGGAGTGTGTGAGTGTGGATGGCGTAAATGTGAGTGGGTGGAGGATGTATGTGTGGGTGGTGAGGATGTTTGTAGGTGGAGGATGTGTGGGTGGGGAGATGTGTGTGGGTGAGAGATGTGTGGGCGGGGATGTGTATGGGGATGTGTTTGTGAGGGGGGGGGGAATGTGTTTGTGGGTGGTGGTGTGTGTGGGAGGGGAGATGTGTGAGAGTTGGGGGAGGTGTGGGATGTGCAGGTGGATGAAGGATGTATGTGAGGATGGGGGATGTGTATTTGGCTGGGTTGTTGGGGTGTGTGTGGGTTGGAGGGTAGATGAGAGATGCATGTGTTGATGGGCGGGTGGGTGATGTATGGGTGTGAGTGGTTGATGGATGAGTACGTGAGTGGGTGAATGTGTGTGAGAGATGAGTGTATGGGTGGGGGATGTGTGTGTTTGTGGGAAGATGTGTGTGAGCGGTGGATGTGTGTGAGTGGGGTATATGTGGGTGGTGGGGTGTGTGTGGGTGGGAGGTGTGTGCTTTCGGGTGTTTATGGGTGGGGGATATGTGTGGGCAGGTGGGGAGATGTGTTTATGGGTTGGGATGTGTGTATAGGTGGGGGATGTGTAGTTGAGATGTGGCGGATATTGGATGGGTGAGTGGGTGTAGGTTGGCTGATGTGTGTGGGGTGGGTGTGGAAAATTGTGAGGGTGCGGGATGTGTGTGTGTGGATAGGTGCGGGATGTGTTTGTTGGCGGGGGTATGTGTGTGTGGTTTTGTGATGTGTGTATTGCTGGGTGGTTGAGAGGTGTGTGGGTGGGTGGTGGAGAATATGTGGGTGGGTGTGTGCGAGTTGGTTATGGCATGGGTGGGGTATGTGTGTGTGGGTGGGGAAATGTGTGTGGGTGGGGTTCAGTGGGTGGCGGCATGTATGTTTGCCTGGGTCTGTGTGAGTGCGTGGAGGTATGTGTAGGTTGGTGGGGGATGTATGGGTGGCTGCGGGATGTGTGGGTGGCTGCGGGATGTGTGGGTGGATGAGGGATGTGTCTCACAACATTGCAATATGCACTGTTTATGTTTACAACTTTCATTTGACAATTTTTTTCCCCCCATGTGAATGTATCATGGGTAATATACATTGTTTATGCTTACAAAATCCAAGTGACAATGTTTTTTTCCCCTATGTAAATGTAACATGCACATTTGATGAATGAAAGATGAGTGATTGAAAGGGCCGAATGTAAGACGGCCTACGTGCCCAATTTGTTACCCTTTTAAAATAAAGTTCGTTCGTTCGTTCGTTCGTTCCCATCTTGGCAGCGACTATACTGACCTGTGATGGTTCTTTTCTGTTCTGTTTAATTGTCTTTATAAAGAGATCCTCTGTCATACCGTCTCGGGCATGGCTTTTTGTCTTCGCCTTCGCTGTCCTTACAATTGCTATTATTTCAAGTGCACTGGACTGATTCTTGCGTGTGGATTAGCTTTCCCTATTATCAATGTCCCTCGCCAGCAGGCAGGTTCATTCCGACTTCTGAGGTACTTGTAATTTACGTCCCCAAGTCAAGGACAAGAAGTCAACATTTTAGTCCAACTGACCGGTGTAAGGAGTTGAACCCGCTATCTCAGCATCAGCGCACCAGATGTTCAAGAACGAGCGCTTTCATCCCGAGATCGTAACTAACATCTATTTGTTGGCTGCTCTCAACCTTAAATGGTTCTCTCCTCGGGTGGTTTCTCGCTGCCTTGTTTTTAAGGGGCGGGGGAGGTGGTGGAGGGGGAGCTAAACGATGCTCCACCTGGTCAAGGATGTCCCTCGGGCTATAGGGAAGGCATTGTCTTATTTTTCCCTTGATATGGGATACCCCTATCCAGTCACAATATTTCGGTCACGTTAAAAGACAAACCTCTTATAAAAACCATACTCGAGGGCAAGGTTGAGGGCAAGCGAGCAAGAGGGAGACAATGATAGAAGACAACATCAAGAGATGGACGAACATCAGTCTGACAAATGCACAGTCAGGACGAGATACAAAGATAGTTGGAGATCTATTGCAGCCAACCTTCATTGTGGAGACAGCACCGGATTGATTGATTAATATCTGGCCACCTATACAAGAATAAAAACACAAATTAGATGGATTGATTGATTAATATCCGGCCATCCATACAAGAATAAAAACACAGATTAGAGGGATTTATTAATTAATATCCGGCCATCCATACAAGAATAAAAACACAAATTAGAGAAATTGAAGCATAATATAACAGCCAGTAAGAATGAAGATAGAGGCAGGCAAAGAGAGAGAGAGGAAACCAATGGGCACGTTATAAGAAGAAATAAACTGGAGAACTTGATGACAACTGGCAAGATTGAGTGGGAAAAAAAACAAAGGGAAGGCAGAGGGGTAAATATCTGTTTGGCCTGGCCACATGGTATGGTCGAAACAAAAACAGACCTGATCCACGACTTACGTGATCGTTTGAGGTGATTGCGAACCGAAACGGCCCAAGTCTATCAACATGGCACTGGATGATGATGTTGATTCAAATCCGCTGATATGTATACTTAGGTAGAAACTCTAGTGATACAAATTACTCGTATAAACATAAGATGATATTTATTAGTTAATAACATTGCGACAAGTGTCATATATATAGGAAACTTTAAATCATGTGACAAGTCTATTTAAAAACCATACTAAGGAAAAAGTTGAAGATAGGCGAGCAATGGGTAGACAGCGATACAAATGGGAAGATAACATCATGAGATGGACTAACAGGAGTCGGTCATAGTGTACTATGAAAATAGTTTTAAAAAGTTAGTTCCATATCATCTACATGACGTCGCTGTCAACCCTGGCATTTTTGACTGTTTGTGATTTCTTGGCAAGTTTACGTTCAGTAGTTTGCTATTGCTTTCTGGATGGTCGGCACTCATACCATTTTTTAAAATAAAAACCAACACAAGGCAGCCTGCTGTCAAAGCGCCCGCAGCTGTGTTTCGAAGGCGGTATACGGGATTACGAACTGCGTCTGTAACTTCTTCGCCACAGAATCGGAAAATATTGGAAATTCTTTGCAGCTAACCTTCATTGCGGAGACGGTACTTTATTGATTATCGGCTTTATGGCTATGATTAGTGAACGCAGTTTCATAATCCCCACATACCGGGTTTGTAGTCAGTCGCCCACGATTCGGGAGCAGATAGCTTTGCGTTTATTTTTTCAAAATTATATGAGATCAGCTGGATAGGAGATACGTTGAGAAAACCCGATAATAGTACAACTAAAATGGTCTTTGTCTGGAATCCACAAATGTAAAAGGATACAAGAAGACCCTAAAATATCAACGTTGGGTGAAGTAGAGACGGAACTGAATTGTGGTGGGTTATAAACAGACATAACAGCAGTCGAAACACTCCCATATTTGGATGATATGGGGAGGAGAATAGGCTGCGTGGGATAGCCAAGGATAGGGGACCTTGAAGTGATTTGGTAGAAGGCATTTGTAGGAAAACAGACTTTAGGAGAAGAAGGGGAGGAAAAATTAGAAGCAGAAGCAGCAGCAGCAGCAGCGACAGCAAGAAGAAGAAGAAGAAGAAGAAGAAGAAGCAACAGGAAGATAGTTGAAGAAGAAGAAGAAGAAGAAGAAGAAGAAGAAGAAGAAGAAGAAGAAGAAGAAGAAGAAGAAGAAGAAGAAGAAGAAGAAGAAGAAGGAGAAGAAGAAGAAGAAGCAACAGGAAGATAGTTGAAGAAGAAGAAGAAGAAGAAGAAGAAGAAGAAGAAGAAGAAGAAGAAGAAGAAGAAGAAGAAGAAGAAGAAGAAGAAGAAGAAGAAGAAGAAGAAGAAGAAGAAGAAGAAGAAGAAGCAGCAGCAGCAGCAGCAGCAATAGCAGCAGCAGCGGTAGAGCAGCGTAATGACAGTGTCCAAGGAAGATAAGAAAATGAAGAAGACGATAAAGCAGCATCAGTAAGAAGAAAATATTTTCCAAAAAAGAAGAAAAAGAGGAGGATGTGATAGACGGGGCGGTGGCTTTGACGGAAGAGAACGTGGTAGAAAATCCAGCCAAGCAGATGCTGGTCACGAGTGTTCATTGCTTGTCATTGAATATTCCCGCCACAACTAACACCATTTGAGGAGGCCCCAGTCGGTACCTCACATCTTTACTGATTGGCTGAATAGAATGACAAGGAAATTAGGTCCCATCCCTTGAGATATCTACAGGAAAAGGTTGGCTTGGAGTAGTTATAGGAGGACGCAGAGAAACTCTGTCTGTCTGTCTGTCTGTCTGTCTGTCTGTCTGTCTGTCTGTCTGTCTGTCTGTCGGTCTGTCGGTCTGTCGGTCTGTCTGTCTGTCTGTCTGTCTGTCTGTCTGTATCTCTATATGTCTCTCTGTCTCTCTCTGTATCTCTCTTTCATCCTCTATCTATTTATCTCTCTCTCTCTCTGTCTCTCTCTCTGTATCTCTCTTTCATCCTCTATCTATTTATCTCTCTGTCTCTCAACTCTCTCTCTCTCTCTCTCTCTCTCTCTCTCTTTCTCTCTCTCTCAATCTTTGACAGTCCATCCATCTATCCGTCAGTCCATCTGTCGGTCCAACCTTCTGTCCTTCCGTCCGTCCGTCCGTCTGTCCGTCAGTCCATCTGTCTGTCCATCCTTCTGTCCGTCCGTCCATCTGTCCGTCCGTTCGTCCGTCCACCACGTCGTTATCAACAGAGAAAGTTTCAGTCCGTTAAAACTCTCAGCCACAGCGACCCCACATTCTAGAAAGTGAAGAGAAAGAACCAGAACATGCATTAGGGAAAGTGTAGGACAGCATGGCTGAATGGATAAGTACACGTGTTCTTAAACATCCGGTGTGCTGATGCCAAGGTAAGGGGTTCAGCTCCTTCACCGGACTAACATGTTGACCTCTTGTCATTGGCTTTGGGACGTAAATAACAAGCATCACTGAAGTCGGAGTGTGTTCGCCTGGTAGCGAGGGACACTGTTAATAGGCAAAGTTAATGCACAAGCAAAATTTAGTCCAGCACTACTTGAAGTAGTGTGTATGGACTACGTTTGAGTTCAAAGCGAGGGAGTGCCAAAAAATAAAATAATTATGGAGAGTAAGGTCCGCACAGTCTACAGAGAGGAATGTCACTAGGCAGGGGCGATATACCAACAGAGCTATTCCACGCAGAACGATGTTAGGGTGTTGCAGATGTAGATGGGGATTTAGAAGTGTAGTAACGAAGATTGAGTTTCTGGTCCAACATGGCGTATAGGCGGGCGATCCGCTAAGGCCGTGGCGTGGTTTTACTTCTGGCAAGGGTTTACTTGCAGATTTCACCTAATCGGACTTGCAGCCCCTGGTTCTGTGGCCCAAATGACGAGCTTAGTCTAACGCAAGGGTATCAAACTCAATCGCTCAGCGGGCCAAAACTTAAATCACACGTAAGGTTGCGGTCCGGACAAGATAAACATTCTATAAGCCGAAAATTAAATCTTTTTTAAACATTAATATAATATCAGATAAAGTTGACGGTTTGTGTTACAATGCCATTACATTTTCCATGTTGAGGACTTTTCCACACAGCGATCCTTGGTGTATGATGCAGTGATATGCTATCAATTCACAGTTCTCCTGCATCTTTAACCGCATCCTTCCAACTAGTCCACTGTTTTTCGCCATACATCGCCGGCGCTCCATCTGTTGTCAGTCCAACGAGTTTGTCCCATGGCAGGTTAATGTTGTTTAAACTTTGACATACGTTGTCAAAAATGTCTTTTCCTTTCGTTGTCGCATGCATGGATTTCATTTCCAATATTTCTTCTGTAACATTTAAACTGGAGTTCACTCTACGGATGAAGATGGCGAGCTGTGCAATGTCAGTCGTGTAATTACTTTCATCGACAGCAAGGGAGAATGCAACAAAGTCTTAGCCTTTTTCGATCAGCTGTGTTTTCACACCAGTGGCCATCTCACAAACCCGATCAACAACCGTATTTCTGCTAAGGCTTACCTTTGCAAACATCTGCTGTTTGTCTGACCACAAGACGTCACATACTTTCATCATGCAGCGCTTCAGAAACTCTCCTTCTGTAAATGGTAGGCCTGATTTTTCGATCTTCTCTGACACAATAAAACTTGCTTTGACTGCAGCATCAGTTTGTGAGTTTGCTTTGGTGAAAAACATCTGCTGTGATGTTAGATGCCTCTTCAATTCTTCTACATTCTGTAGCTTCTGCTCTGCATTCAGGCTGCTTAACTTGTCTTGATGTTTAGTCTCGTAGTGCCATCTTAGATTATATTCTTTGATCACAGCCACATTATCTCCACAAATTAGACACACAGGTTTACCGCCAATATCAGTAAACATATATTCAGCCTCCCAGCGGCTTTTAAAGGCTCTGTTTTCAGAATCAAGTTTTCTCTTGGCCATTTTAAGGGCTAGCTTTGATTTTAAAAGATTGTGCACAGACACTTGATTGATATCAGGTTAGCCGTAGCGGGAAAAGGTGATGTAATATCCGGGCATTACATTACTTTCATTTTTTTATGCGCCAATCCAAAACGAGCATCTGAAAGTTGATAGGTAACTATAACGACGAACACTAACTCACTACACAACTTTTATTTTCGATTATTCTGATCGAAGCGAGAACGCTCTCAGGTAGCCTATCATTCGGAAGGCTGCTAATTATGGAATTTCATTTGCACTTTATATCGTGACCATAAAAAATATTGTTGCCTAAAATTCTCTCTTAGGCCGAATATATTTGTACGTCGGTTGAGACCTCTCGGGCCTGATATGATTGTACGGCGGGCCGGATGTGGCCCGCGGGCCTTGAGTTTGACACATGTGGTCTAAAGGAAGGCCTGGTTCCCGGAATGCGAGACAGACGCCGACCAGCACAAAGATGGAAGCAAGACATTAAAGACATCGTGGGTATTTTTTTATTTTGTTTTGCGTTCGACTCGCTTTGAACTTGAGCGTAGTGCATACACGTGTCAGTACTTCTAGTGCACTGGACTGATTTTTGCGTGTAAAATTACTTTCCCTTTTACCAGTGTCTCTCGTCGTAAGGCGAAAATACTCTGACTTCTGAGGTACTTGTAATTTACATCCCCAAATCAAGGGCGAGAAGTCAAGCATTTTAGTCCAATTGATCGGTGTAAGGGTTGAGCCCACTACATCGGCATCAGCACACCGGATGTTTTAAGAACGAAAGCTCTTATCCATTAACAGCAAAAGGTAAACCACAAACAAAATCAGTTTAGTGCACTAGAAGTGCATGTAATTACATGTTCCCAGTTTTACCGCAGTTGCACCAAATTTTATTCACGTGTATGGAAGACGCTTGAGTTCCAAGCGAGCGAACGTAAAAGTAAACCCAATCCAAGGTTGAGTGTCTAGGCACTTGATGATGATGATGGCCATTCCACTGTCTGGGACATTCAGGTCTTAAGTAGCCATACAGAATACGTCCCGATAGACACCGCACTTTCCAGAACCGGATTCTTGCCATTCTCCCAGTGGAAGCAATCAATTAATTTAAAGGGCCAACGTCTAACGCCTCGATTGGTTGATTCCGTTTGTTGAATGGATGCCCGCTCAGCGCAAGGGAGGTAAACATTACTCAGCGGGGGATAACTGTGGTTAAGTGAAATGTGGAGTTCACGGGGGTCAGTTCAGTAACCACAGTCCGTCTTCTGGTCAGATCGGTAAAATCCCTGGTCTGTCTTTGGGCTTTGGGTAGGAAGGGAGTGGTGGTGGTGGGGGGGGGGGGGGGGGGGAAGGGGGAGCTTGAATTTACCCTAACCAGCGCAGTGACTGCACTAGCCAAGCGGCCTGAATTCCTCAGGATCAAGACCCCCCCTCCCCCCACCCTTCTCTTCCTCCCCCCTTCCCTGTCCTGCACTGTAAATGCTTTTTTATTCTTTCTTTCGTTTTTTTCCCCACAGTTAAATTAATGTGTCCCCAAGCAGTTTCCAACAATGGATCTGTGATTACCTTTTTTGGACAACAGTCCCTTTTAAATGAATACCCAGAGAGAGAGAGAGAGAGAGAGAGAGAGAGAGAGAGAGAGAGAGAGAGAGAGAGAGAGAGAGGGGGGAGAGAGACAGAGAGAGACAGAGAGAGAGACAGACAGAGAGAGACAGACAGACAGAGAGAGAGACAGAGACAGGGACAGAGAAAATGTACCCTGTGTATACAAGGTACAGATTGAAAGGAAGCATATACGAGGGGGCTTCAAATGAACAACCTAAATCTTTATTTTAATGAATATTCTGAAAAAGTAAAGAACAAATGTATCATTTTTTGATGTAGTCACAACTGCATTCAATGCAAGTCCTCCAGCACCAATAAAGTGCTTGGATTCCTGTAAAAAATATTGCTTTGGTGTCTGTACTCGGTGTGCCTGACCCGGCCGTGAACAGTCTGTCACAGAAGTCACGCCATTTTAAAACTTCTTACTCCACTCATACACTTGCTGGACTGACAAGCATGCATCACCAGACAGGACCTTCATTCGTCGACAAATTTCTATTGGTTTCACCCCTTCACTCATAAAGAAACAAAAACAAACAGATAACAACAGTTCGGTATGACATCACTCTGATGTTGGACAACAGGATGTCTTTATCCGACATACAGGACTTCACGCTGGAGTTCACAGCCAGCGAACACAAGCGAGCAAGCTGCTCCTCTTTGGTGCATGTCAACAGTGGGTCGGCCATCTTTAAACTGCCCTCGTGACGTCACCGTGTTCGTCTGCATGTGCTTAACACCTTAACCACAATATTGACAGGTTACAAGACAATGGCGCGGTTATTGTAATTCCCGTCACACTTTGAAGGTTTTGATTTGCAACCCCCCTAGCACAAGTAATGTGTAAGTAGGTAATCGCACCATGCCATGAATATAATATTACCACATGAAACACGCAATGCACCTGGTAAATACACATTGTTTTGTATGAAATAACAGTTGTCTTTTAAAAATAATATTTCCGAAATGTGGTTGATTCGGTCGAAATCTATCTATCTATCTATCTATTTGAGGCTGGGATGGGCCCTTATTATAACTTCTCTTCTGATTTTTTTTATTGTGGTGAAAGGGTTACAGACGCAATTCGAAATACCGCATACCACGTTCGAAAAACAGCGGCGGGCGATTTGGAAGCAGACCACCTTGCGTTGGTTTCCATACAATGGTATGAGTACCGGTCGTTCAGAAATCAATGGCAAACTACTTAACGTAAAACTTGTCCCCAAAAAAATCACAGCCAAAATAATTGATGGGTTTACTGCGACGAGCTGTAAAGAATATGCAACTAACTTCTGAGATTGAACAAAGTAAGGGTAATGGACTAGAATGGAATGGGTAAGAATAGGTGGCCAATCTTTCTCTCACTTTGACAAGCGACGATCCCAGGCGTCAGTCCCCCATCCGTCCGTGATCATGGCATTCCGAGCGCAAATCACTCCTATAAATTATTGTCCATTCTCCTCCACTCAACACCCCCCCCCCTCCTTTTTCTCCCGCCGCCCAACGACAGAATATGATTTTGTTTTTAAGCCATCAGTTAGTTAAAGAGAAGCGGCTGGCCGAGTGGCAAAGGATACCACGTTTTACTTCTGTAGACGCGGGTTCAAATCCTCGGTAAGGTGTTGATTTTTTTTTTTTCTGTCCGGGACAAAAATAAAACCCTAACCTGCACAGTTCGTGACTACTGAACAAGTCAGGCGGCCTTAATTCCACAGGTTCAAAAACCGCAAGGTACTATTGGCAGTAGATGGCAGAGAGTTAAATCCATTGTGCTGATGGCGGGTTAGACGGTTCAACGCCTACACCTGCATTAAGTCGGACGTAAACGGTGACTACTTGTTCAGAAAGCCATGGCAAACTACTCAACGTAAAATTGTCTAGAAGATAAACATGGGGTAGTTTGTTCAACCAATACACCGGTCACTTGGATTAATACGTTGACTTCTCGTCCTTGACTTGGGGACTATAAATCACAAGCACCTCAAAAGTCGGAGTGTGTTCGCCTAATGACGAGGGACACTGGTAACAGGGAAATGTAATTCATACGAAAAATCAGTCCGATGAACTACTCATTGTACCATGTGTATGGATTACTTTCGATTTTAAAGCGAGAGAAAGAAAGAAGAAAAACTAAGCTTGATACAGAAGCTATTTATAGCTGACACAAACGCTGATTACTTCAACTCGGCTTGATTTTCAGGGGATATTTGTTTTAAGTATATCATTGTTGCTGATTGAATATTGCGATTACAGGGATCGATATTTGAGTGTTTTAGACATGGCTTTTGTGTCTTTGTTCGTGCACAACTCATTGAATATAAGATAATTATATCTGGATAATTTGTCATTCTTACATTCTTCTCCGCTCGTTAATAGGAAGTTATGTCACATGCGCGCGCATCCAGGAAGTTGAGTGCAATTGAAAATAAGTGTGTACATAACACTCTTCAATAATTTTATTTCAATTTGTCCATTGTGATTTGTGATTTGTTACTTCAGCCGTTTCTTTTCTTTGTGTCGAAAATAATAATTGGCGATGGGCCGATTTACATGAAAGATTGGTGATCTATCTATCTATCTATCTATCTATCTATCTATCTATCTATCTATCTATCTATCTATCTATCTATCTATTATCTATCTATCTATCTATCTGTCTGTCTGTCTGTCTGTCTGTCTGTCTGTCTGTCTGTCTGTCTGTCTATCTGTCTGTCTGTCTGTCTGTCTGTCTGCCTGCCTGTCTGTCTGTCTGTCTGTCTGTCTTTCTGTCTATCCGTCTCTCTGTCTATCCATCTCTCTATCTATCCATCCCTCCATCCATCCATCCCTCCATCTATCCATCCATCCATCCGTCCGTCCGTCCGTCCGTCAGTCCGCCTGCTTGCCTATAAATATGTCTGTCTGTCTGCTCTGATTGTTTGTCTGCTCCGTTTGTCTGCTCTGTCAGTTGTATGCTCTGTCTGTCTGTCTGTCTGTCTGTCTGTCTGTCTGTCTGTCTGTCTTCTGTCTGTCTGTCTGTCTTCAGCCCTATAGTATTTCTGTTTCATAATTCTTCTTCTTCATCTGCGTTCATCTGGAGGTTTTGTTTTGTTTCGGACGTGATTGCGTTGTGCCTGTTTACAGCAGGGCTGCACCCTTGCGCCGTTAGGCGGACACATCCGACTTCTGCGGGCATTTGTTGACAGGGTTAACCTTCTCGGGGCTTTCGTATGACGTTTGACTCTCACTTTTGTGGTATTATCTCCTATCCCAGCTGGTCCATTTAGAACAGCCGAAGGCATAACATAACGGTCAGCCCTCAAGGGAAGGCAAGGGCAGACCATGGACATTCCCCGCCATCCAAGGAGGCTTCTACAATTGCAGAGCCGAAAAATAGCGCTCTGGTACTGGGCTCCACAGGCTGTTCCAATGGAAACCAGAAAAATGCAGTCTGCAGATAACATCCACACAGTGGGCTTTCGATTCGGACTTTCCACATAATGGATTTGCTATCCAAGCAATATTCAATTTCGTTCCACTAGGACACGTTTTCCACCTTTGATGACGCCCACATAGTGAGCTTTCGATGTTTCATAATTGATATTCCTGTCTCTTCTAGCAATAACGCCATCTTTGCTCAGGCATTTTATTTCTAACCCCACCTCTCATACAACCCTTGTACGCCCCATGTCTAGGGCCAGCCATCTGCATCATCGATCTATTGCTAAACATGGCGGTTGACTAGCCGACTGTCTGAGGCGCTCATGCTTCTCCGCATTTTGCCATCATAAAGATGTATCAGTTCGTGCGCTGAGATCGTTTCGTGCCATGACAAAAGATTGTCAATATTTTTCACTAGCTGTTTTCTCCTGTTCCTGAAAGTTTTTCCAGTTATCACAATAGCATCCTGTGATTTTCATCTCATAATGCGGCAAATAGTGACTCTCTCTCACTCTCTCATCTCTCTCTCTCTCTCTCTCTCTCTCTCTCTCTCTCTCTCTCTCTCTCTCTTCGTGTGTGTGTGTGTGTGTGTGTGTGTGTGTGTGTGTTTGCGTCTTTTAAGACTCATTTCATCCCTGCTGCTCAGCCAACGACCAGATATAAAAACACCCCGATACCCACTCCTCCTGTGAAAATAACATTCTGTCCGTACACCAAATCAAACTGCACTTCCAATTTGAGTGCCAAACAACTTACACAGGTAGAACGGAAGGACAATTATCATTCGCGTAACCGAACATATACCAGTGCGGGTGGGAAAGAGAGTTAATCGGTATTCAGAAATCCCGTGCAGTTCAAAGACTATACAACTCCTTGTTCAGCCATCTTTTAACATCTGCTAAATTTCTATCGTAAGTTAACAAAGAAAAAACATTTCGTATATTGTATTCGACAAGCCATAAGCAATTGCTCAAATATACCAAGGCGTTAGCAATTAGGTGGTTACAGCCAATTTTGTGCAGACAGAAAGACATCGTTTTCAATGTGCGATTACCGTGGTTATAGCACGTGTTTCACATTCGAACAATATCGGAGATTATGTGTTTTAATTGTTTCAGCCAAAGTATAATTCATATATTCTCTTCATATGATATACAACTCTGCAGTATGCACCTGACGAGATGCAGCGAAACGTTTGTTGTATTTTAATGTTGCATATCCCTTACAGGACGTTGAAGTCAACACCAGCATTTTTCAGCTGCTGTTGATGTGCTAGGCAAAGTTTTACGTTCAGTAGTTTGTCATTGCTTTCTGAACGACCGGCTAACATACCCCCGTAAGTTACCAGCGCGGCGCGAACCGCTGCCGATTCCCGCAGCTGCTGTTTTCCCCACGTGGATATACGGGATTACGAACAATGTCGTTAAGTCCTTGGCCAGGGAAAACGTGCCAGACAATAAATCGTGCAACCTATTATTATGGCTTCCGTGTTAAAACGCATCTCCGTTTGTCTGTATCACGAAGCAGAAGATTGAGTTATCGAAATGTGAGTTATTGAAATAATTTTTCCTTCATCGTACGGCCATATTTGTGTGTGACTGAAAACGGAATATAACGTCTGTCCTTGGGGACTCTACAAACCGTTACAAACAGACCCAAAAAAAGAACTTTTGTCTTTTAAAAGATCTTGCCCACAAATGACTGATATTTTTTCTATTTACAGCTCTTAGGGTCGTGGCTCTGCTGGGTTCCTATTGGCGGATTCCAGTGGTCACGTGGGCACCAGTATACAGAAAGGTCATTGCTCAGGGTTCATATGATAACGTCATATCAACTTTTGGATCGTTCGAAGATTTTTCCCAATCTGCAATGGCCGTGATGAAGTACCTCAAATGGACCAATGTTGGTATGTACACCTCCTCATTCTACTACTACTACTACTACTACTACTACTACTACTACTACTACTACTACTACTACTACTACTACTACTACTACTACTACTACTACTACTACTACTACTACTACAACTGCAACTACTACTACCACCACCACAACAACAACAACAACAACTACTACTACTACTACTACTACTACTACTACTACTTCTACTACTACTACTACCATGACCACCACCACCACCACCACCACCACCACCACAACTGCTACTGCTATTGCTACTACAACAACAACTACTACTACTACTATTCCTATTACTACTACTACTACTACTACTACTACTACTACTACTACTACTACTACTACTACTACTACTACTGCTGCTACCGCCACTACACCTGCTAACCTTACGACCTTTACGACCACTAGCTAACTAACCAACCAGCTAACTAATCAACTTATTAACTAATTAGCAAGCTAGCTAACTAATAAATCTGCGACCGGACAGCAGAATTCCCCACACCGTACAGTTGGATTCAAATCTTCACTTCTCGTCCTTGACCTGGGGGACATACATTGCAAGTACCTCAGAAGTCGGAGTGGTGTCGTCTGTAATTAACCTAGACATTCAAAATTGTTCACTTTTTGTAAAACAAGCCACCCAAATATTTAATTATCTGCCTTCCCCTCGGTCTTGCCATTCGTCACGCCCCCCCCCCACCCCCACCCCCAGGATGGCGGGGGGGGGGAGATGAAAAATAGTCAACCAACATATAACTGGCGTCTTGACGGCTCCAGGCTGAGGGAGAACTGGCGTCTTGACGGCTCCAGGCTGAGGGAGAACTGGCGTCTTGACGGCTCCAGGCTGAGGGAGGACTGGCGTCTTGACGGCTCCAGGCTGAGGGAGAACTGGCGTCATGACGGCTCCAGACTGAGGGAGAACTGATATCTTGACGGCTCCAGGCTGAGGCAGAACTGGCGTCTTGACGGCTCCACGCTGAGGGAGAACTGATATCGTGACGGTTTCAGACTGAGGGAGAACTGGTGTCTTGACAGCTTCAGACTGAGGGAGAACTGATATCTTGACGGTTTCAGACTGAGGGAGAACTGGTGTCTTGACGGCTTCAGACTGAGGGAGAACTGATATCTTGACGGCTTCAGACTGAGGGAGATCTGATATCTTGACGCTCCAGACTGAGGGAGAACTGATATCTTGACGGCTTCAGACTGAGGGAGAACTGGTGTCTTGACGGCTTCATACTGAGGGAGAACTGATATCTTGACGGCTTCAGACTGAGGGAGAACTGGTGTCTTGACGGCTTCAGACTGAGGGAGAACTGATATCTTGACGGCTTCAGACTGAGGGAGAACTTGCGTCTTGACGGCTCCAGACTGAGGGAGAACTGGCGTCTTGACGGCTTCATACTGAGGGAGAACTGGCGTCTTGACGGCTCCAGATTGAGGGAGAACTGGCGTCTTGACGGCTTCAGACTGAGGGAGAACTGGTGTCTTGACGGCTTCAGACTGAGGGAGAACTGATATCTTGACGGCTTCAGACTGAGGGAGAACTTGCGTCTTGACGGCTCCAGGCTGAGAGAGAACTGGCGTCTTGACGGCTCCAGACTGAGGGAGAACTGGCGTCTTGACGGCTTCATACTGAGGGAGAACTGATATCTTGACGGCTTCAGACTGAGGGAGAACTGATATCTTGACGGCTTCAGACTGAGGGAGAACTGGTGTCTTGACGGCTTCAGACTGAGGGAGAACTGATATCTTGACGGCTTCAGACTGAGGGAGAACTGGCGTCTTGACGGCTTCAGACTGAGGGAGAACTGGCGTCTTGACGGCTCCAGGGTGAGGGAGAACTGGCGTCTTGACGGCTCCAGGGTGAGGGAGAACTGGCGTCTTGACGGCTCCAGGCTGAGGGAGAACTGGCGTCTTGACGGCTCCAGGCTGAGGGAGAACTTGCGTCTTGACGGCTCCAGGCTGAGGGAGAACTGACGTCATGACGGCTCCAGACTGAGGGAGAACTGATATCTTGACGGCTCCTAGCTGAGGGAGAACTGGCGTCTTGGCGGCTCCAGACTGACTGTGAACTGATATCTTGACGGCTCTAGGCTGAGGGAGGCATGGTGTCTTGACGGCTCTAGGCTGAGGGAGGCATGGTGTCTTGACGGCTCCAGGCTGAGGGAGATACAGTCTGTCTGTTGGAAGGGTGGGGGAAGCGGGATTTCCAGCACTCATAGACTGAAGGGTTCCTTGTTCAGTCAGGATCATCAGACGATTAATTACTTATCTTCAGAAAGTCAGCATGGCCGAATGGATAAGAGCGCTAGCTCTTAAACTTCCGGCCTGCTGATGATGAGGTAGCGGGTTCAACCCCTACATTGGTCAGTTGGACTAACATGGTGACTTCTCGTCCTTGAATTGGGGACGTATACCTCTGAAGTCGGAGTGGGTTCGTCTAATGGCCAAGGACACTATTAATAAGGAAAGCTAG
This sequence comes from Cepaea nemoralis, assembly GCA_014155875.1. Taxonomy (NCBI): domain Eukaryota; kingdom Metazoa; phylum Mollusca; class Gastropoda; order Stylommatophora; family Helicidae; genus Cepaea; species Cepaea nemoralis. The sequence continues at coordinate 531,029 of JACEFZ010015367.1, forward strand.
CCCACTCGCCTGAAAAGAGGCTAATGAAACTAGAACAATATATACAACAATAAGAAAGATACAAACAGCTGTCTTTGGTCATTTGATGAGAAGAGAGACATTGGAGAACATCGTGACAAATGGAAAGATTGAGGGGATGAGAGGCAGAGGCAGACCAAGAGAAGTGATACTGGATGGATTGAGACGGTGGCATGGAGGAATATCATCAGCAGAGTTGATCCAGAACACAAAGACCGAGATTTGTGGAGAGCCATGAACGCCTACGCCAGCTGCCTGGGCACTTGATGATGATGATGAGCCCGCTCGCAAAATTCAGCCCACCGGTGTCTACGCTGGAGTACAAAACGAGCGAATTTTAGACAAAAATAATGTTCTGAAGTATTGCCAAGTGTTGACCAAACGTTTTCATGTCATTTTTCCAGCGCTGATTCTGGAGGAGGATGGCTTGTGTGAGTATGTCCTGGCTGACCTTCGCGGCTCAATACTCAAGGAGACCTGGATCAGTGAGGCCAGGCTGCTGCTGGTCAGCTCCAACAACATCTCCATGGTGACGGAGCAGCTCCGTGACCTCAAGAAAGTCACCAGAAGTGAGTGAAGTGTTCCAATCTGACACTTTTCCTGAATTAACTGTTTGTTGTTAAATTACTTGAGGAGACGAATTTGAATATATTTTATCTGAATTAACTGTTTGTTGTTAAATTGCTAGAGGAGAGACTGTTTGGGTGGCTAGAATGCCTGGGTTCTCCTTAGGGAAACTCAGGTTCTAATCCTGGGTAATCAATTGGTTCCTTGACATTTTAAATCTAACATACTGAAATAGTTTGTTGACATTTTAACTCTTAACATATTGCAATATTTCGTTGATATTTATTTTAAGATATTGAAATAGTTCGCTGACATTTCATTTCTTACCATATTGAAATAGTTCATTGACGCTCTAAATCTTAACATATTGAAATAGTTCGTTGACATTTTAAATCTTACCATATTGAAATAGTTAGTGACACTTTAAATCTTAACATAATGAAATATTTTGTTGATATTTTAAATCTTAACATATTGAAATAGGTTATTGACGTAAATGGGAATATTCTTCAACAAGTGAATCGGTTCAATTATCTCGGAACAGTCATAACATCTGATGGCAGATGCCTTGAAGAGATTAGAACAAGAATCGCCATTGCGAAAATAGCCTTTAGCAAGATGAAAAACATTCTGACCAATAAAATGATGTCAATTGAAACGAGAAAAAGAGTGTTGAGGGGATACATACAGCCTGTTCTTTTGTATGGATGTGAAACTTGGACAATGTGCAGTCAAGCTGAAAAACATATGATGGCTGCAGAAATGTGGTTTCTGAGGAAAATGCAAAGAATACCATGGACAGATAGAAAAACCAATGACCAAGTACTACAAGAGACAAATGAAAATCGTAGATTGATTAGAGAAATTAGACGTAGACAGTCAAAAATTTTTGGACATGTTATGAGAAGAAATGGACTGGAGAACTTAGTGACAGCTGGCAAGATCGAAGGGAACAGACCAAGAGGAAGACCGAGAGGAAAATACCTGGATGGCTTGGCCACATGGCATGGACGAGACAGGAACGCTGAGCTGATCCACGACTCTGGTGATCGAGTGAAATGGCGAGTCATGACCGCCCACGCTTTCCGGCATGGTACATGATTGATTGATTGATATTGACGTTCTAAATCTTAACATATTGAAACTTTGATGTTATAATTCTTAAATTATTGAAATTCTTTGTTGACATTTGAATTAACATTTGGATTCGATCCGCACCATGAAAGATTCGGATGTTAAAACAATGTACCCTGATATCCAGGCCCATCTATCCTAAAACGGGTACCAAGAATCTCTTGGAAAGTAAAGGTGACTGTTGTGATACTGATCACATCATCCACCCAGTGCCGTTTGGTCTATTCCAATATGGGTCCAGCTCCATTTACACGAAAGGACTTAACCACTTAACAACTTGAAAGATGAAAGGAAAAAATAAAACGTGGAAGGCAACCTGAGAAGATTCTTAACACCGTTTCATCATGGCTTGAACAGGTATGAGCATATGAATTGATACCTTTTGATGGTGATCGGCAGCTGTGAAGAAGGGTGGTCTCCAATACCAGGTTGCAAGGTACTTGATAATAATGATAACGGGCTAATGTCAACGATGGTGATAACGTCTTCTTCTTCTTCTTCTTCTTCTTCTTCTTCTTCTTCTTCTTCTTCTTCTTCTTCTTCTTCTTCTTCTTCTTCTTCTTCTTCTTCTTCTTCTTCTTCTTCTTCTTCTTCTTCTTCTTCTTCTCTTTCCCCATTTACATCAGTAAAGTGTTGGGGAAAATGTAAAGATCTTTTATGTTCTCTTTCTAATGTTCTTTGTAAATAGGTATTCATTTGTCCAAGGGTGTTCTTGAAACACTCACTCCATCTTTTATATGGTCTTCCCCTTGCTCCGTATCCATTATGTTTCTTCAATGTGGCTCTTTGCGGCAGATGGTACGAGAGCATTTTTCTGAGGTGGCCAAACCATTAATTCGTTGTTCTTTATTGAAGTGTGTACTGTGTGTCCATGTCATCTCTCTAGTTTCTACGATTGACACACTTGCTGTGTTTTCTCGTATCCCTCTCATGGCAGACTGGTTTCAGACCTAGTCGTCTTCAGGTGTCTTCATTCACAATTCTATCTCTCAAGATTTCTCCTGCAGCTCTTCTTTGGCTTTGGTCGACACTCAGTATACAGGAAAGGCCAGACTGACACAGACTGCATCTGGTACCGTTAGTAGTGAGTCTCTTTGCTGGTTGTTGAAGATTAAAATGGAACACATATGGGAAGATCTCGAGTGCTGTAATGTGGGTTCTTGATTCAACTCAATATTGGGGGAAATAAATGAAAATACACCAACAATATGGTAATACAGTGGGTATGGATTCTTCAAAGAAATGTATGAAACATAGACGGTCTTTTAAAATAGTTTTCATTTGGAAGAAAAGTCAGGTCTTCGTCAGATACGACTGAGCTACCGTATGACAATTAACAGTACTTCCTGCTTTCTGTTAGTGCCAAATGTTGGGCGGAGCGCACCGAACCCGACACCCCACATTGTGTCAACGGCTTCGGGCGGAGGAGCGCTCTGGGAGAGTACAAGCCTTAATCTAGTGCGAGGAAATGCAACCTAAAGACTAAATGTCACGGCAGGGCAGACCAGGCCCTAAGTCTTGATCGGCAACTGGTCTAGGATGGAAGCTCCGATAGGCAGACAGTTACAGCTTTGCTTTACTGCTCTAGAACTCTTTACTGCTTTAGAGCATTGCTCAACTGCTGCTTGTCTTGTTCCAGATGTATTGGTGTTACCTTTCCTCTGGAGTAAACTAGGCAGGCCGAGAGAGGGATCATGCAGCATGGGCAACACATGGCCTTTAAATTCAGCTTAGGCTTTGTGCTATGGAAAGGTATAACTCCATGTTACAAACTATCATCTGTCAAGACTGTAAGATGCCAGTCCTACTGAAGAAGTTACGTGTATTCTATCTCAACAGCCATTGTCGTGTGTATGAGGTATAGTATTCTATCTCAACAGCCATTGTCGTGTGTATGAGGTATAGTATTCTATCTCAACAGCCATTGTCGTGTGTATGAGGTATAGTATTCTATCTCAACAGCCATTGTCGTGTGTATGAGGTATAGTATTCTATCTCAACAGCCATTGTCGTGTGTATGAGGTATAGTATTCTATCTCAACAGCCATTGTCGTGTGTATGAGGTATAGTATTCTATCTCAACAGCCATTGTCGTGTGTATGAGGTATAGTATTCTATCTCAACAGCCATTGTCGTGTGTATGAGGTATAGTATTCTATCTCAACAGCCATTGTCGTGTGTATGAGGTATAGTATTCTATCTCAACAGCCATTGTCGTGTGTATGAGGTATAGTATTCTATCTCAACAGCCATTGTCGTGTGTATGAGGTATAGTATTCTATCTCAACAGCAATTGTCGTGTGTATGAGGTATAGTATTCTATCTCAACAGCCATTGTCGTGTGTATGAGGTATAGTATTCTATCTCAACAGCCATTGTCGTGTGTATGAGGTATAGTATTCTATCTCAACAGCCATTGTCGTGTGTATGAGGTATAGTATTCTATCTCAACAGCCTATTGTCGTGTGTATGAGGTATAGTATTCTATCTCAACAGCCATTGTCGTGTGTATGAGGTATAGTATTCTATCTCAACAGCCATTGTCGTGTGTATGAGGTATAGTATTCTATCTCAACAGCAATTGTCGTGTGTATGAGGTATAGTATTCTATCTCAACAGCTATTGTCGTGTGTATGAGGTATAGTATTCTATCTCAACAGCCATTGTCGTGTGTATGAGGTATAGTATTCTATCTCAACAGCCATTGTCGTGTGTATGAGGTATAGTATTCTATCTCAACAGCCATTGTCGTGTGTATGAGGTATAGTATTCTATCTCAACAGCCATCGTCGTGTGTATGAGGTATAGTATTCTATCTCAACAGCCATTGTCGTGTGTATGAGGTATAGTATTCTATCTCAACAGCCATTCGTCGTGTGTATGAGGTATAGTATTCTATCTCAACAGCCATTGTCGTGTGTATGAGGTATAGTATTCTATCTCAACAGCCATTGTCGTGTGTATGAGGTATAGTATTCTATCTCAACAGCCATTGTCGTGTGTATGAGGTATAGTATTCTATCTCAACAGCCATTGTCGTGTGTATGAGGTATAGTATTCTATCTCAACAGCCATTGTCGTGTGTATGAGGTATAGTATTCTATCTCAACAGCCATTGTCGTGTGTATGAGGTATAGTATTCTATCTCAACAGCCATTGTCGTGTGTATGAGGTATAGTATTCTATCTCAACAGCCATTGTCGTGTGTATGAGGTATAGTATTCTATCTCAACAGCCATTGTCGTGTGTATGAGGTATAGTATTCTATCTCAACAGCCTATTGTCGTGTGTATGAGGTATAGTATTCTATCTCAACAGCCATTGTCGTGTGTATGAGGTATAGTATTCTATCTCAACAGCCATTGTCGTGTGTATGAGGTATAGTATTCTATCTCAACAGCCTATTGTCGTGTGTATGAGGTATAGTATTCTATCTCAACAGCCATTGTCGTGTGTATGAGGTATAGTATTCTATCTCAACAGCCATTGTCGTGTGTATGAGGTATAGTATTCTATCTCAACAGCCATTGTCGTGTGTATGAGGTATAGTATTCTATCTCAACAGCCATTGTCGTGTGTATGAGGTATAGTATTCTATCTCAACAGCCATTGTCGTGTGTATGAGGTATAGTATTCTATCTCAACAGCCATTGTCGTGTGTATGAGGTATAGTATTCTATCTCAACAGCCATTGTCGTGTGTATGAGGTATAGTATTCTATCTCAACAGCCATTGTCGTGTGTATGAGGTATAGTATTCTATCTCAACAGCCATTGTCGTGTGTATGCCACAGACCTCCATGGACATCCTCATAGATGCCGCGGACTCCCTGGACATGACCTCAGGTTATTACGCCTTTCTATACCTGAACTTCGACATTCGACCTATGACATTTGAACCCAGCGCACCTACAAAGAGTCAGTATTCGAATTTCCTCCTTCAGCTGGGACAATTCGTTGATTATAATTACACCAAAAAATCATTTCATCGAGGGTTGAGAAACACGTTTGCAAGGGAAGATTACCTGAAATCACAGGTAAGTAGCGTGCTGTTGTTCTGTGTTTGATGTTCGTTAAATTTAGAATATTTCAAGCAAAGACAACATTTCAAATTGTCTTTTGTTGTCCGTTAAATGTAGAATTGTCCCAGCAAAGTGTCTATGTTGTCCGTTAAATGTAGAATACTACCAGCAAAGTGTCTATGTTGTCCGTTAAATGTAGAATACTACCAGCCAAGTGTCTATGTTGTCCGTTAAATGTAGAATTGTCCCAGTAAAGTGTCTATGTTGTCCATTAAATGTAGAATAGTCCCAGCAAAGTGTCTATGTTGTCCGTTAAATGTAGAATACTACCAGCAAAGTATCTATGTTGTCCGTTAAATGTAGAATAGTCCCAGCAAAGTGTCTATGTTGTCCGTTAAATGTAGAATTGTCCAAGTAAAGTGTCTATGTTGTCCGTTAAATGTAGAATTGTCCCAGCAAAGTGTCTATGTTGTCCGTTAAATGTAGAATACTACCAGCAAAGTGTCTATGTTGTCCGTTAAATGTAGAATAGTCCCAGCAAATTGTCTATGTTGTCCATTAAATGTAGAATACTACCAGCAAAGTGTCTATGTTGTCCGTTAAATGTAGAATAGCCCCAGCAAAGTGTCTATGTTGTCCATTAAATGTAGAATACTACCAGCAAAGTGTCTATGTTGTCCGTTAAATGTAGAATTGTCCCAGCAAAGTGTCTATGTTGTCCGTTAAATGTAGAATAGCCCCAGCAAAGTGTCTATGTTGTCCGTTAAATGTAGAATACTACCAGCAAAGTGTCTATGTTGTCCGTTAAATGTAGAATAGCCCCAGCAAAGTGTCTATGGTGTGCATTAAATGTAGAATACTACCAGCAAAGTGTCTATGTTGTCCGTTAAATGTAGAATAGCCCCAACAAAGTGTCTATGTTGTCCATTAAATGTAGAATACTACCAGCAAAGTGTCTATGTTGTCCGTTAAATGTAGAATTGTCCCAGCAAAGTGTCTATGTTGTCCGTTAAATGTAGAATATCCCCAGGAAAGTGTCTATGTTGTCCATTAAATGTAGAATACTACCAGCAAAGTGTCTATGTTGTCCGTTAAATGTAGAATAGCTCCAGCAAAGTGTCTTTGTTGTCCATTAAATGTAGAATACTACCAGCAAAGTGTCTATGTTGTCCGTTAAATGTAGAATTGTCCCAGCAAAGTGTCTATGTTGTCCGTTAAATGTAGAATAGCCCCAGCAAAGTGTCTATGTTGTCCATTAAATGTAGAATACTACCAGTAAAGTGTCTATGTTGTCCGTTAAATGTAGAATAGCCCCAGCAAAGTGTCTATGTTGTCCATTAAATGTAGAATACTACCAGCAAAGTGTCTATGTTTTCCGTTAAATGTAGAATAGCCCCAGCAAAGTGTCTATGTTGTCCATTAAATGTAGAATACTACCAGCAAAGTGTCTATGTTGTCCGTTAAATGTAGAATACTACCAGCAAAGTGTCTATGTTTTCCGTTAAATGTAGCATAATCCCAGCAAAGTGTCTATGTTGTCCGTTAAATGTAGAATAATCCCAGCAAAGTGTCTATGTTGTCCGTTAAATGTAGAATACTACCAGCAAAGTGTCTATGTTGTCCGTTAAATGTAGCATAATCCCAGCAAAGTGTCTATGTTGTCCGTTAAATGTAGCATAATCCCAGCAAAGTGTCTATGTTGTCCGTTAAATGTAGCATAATCCCAGCAAAGTGTCTATGTTGTCCGTTAAATGTAGCATAATCCCAGCAAAGTGTCTATGTTGTCCGTTAAATGTAGAATTGTCCCAGCAAAGTGTCTATGTTGTCCGTTAAATGTAGCATAATCCCAGCAAAGTGTCTATGTTGTCCGTTAAATGTAGAATACTATCAGCAAAGTGTCTATGTTGTCCGTTAAATGTAGAATACTACAAGCAAAGTGTCTATGTTGTCCGTTAAATGTAGCATAATCCCAGCAAAGTGTCTATGTTGTCCGTTAAATGTAGAATACTACTAGCAAATTGTCTATGTTGTCCGTTAAATGTAGAATTGTCCCAGCAAAGTGTCTATGTTGTCCGTTAAATGTAGCATAATCCCAGGAAAGTGTCTATGTTGTCCGTTCAATGTAGAATACTAACAGCAAAGTGTCTATGTTGTCCGTTAAATGTAGAATTGTCCCAGCAAAGTGTCCATGTTGTCCGTTAAATGTAGCATAATCCCAGCAAAGTCTCTATGTTGTCCGTTAAATGTAGAATTGTCCCAGCAAAGTGTCAATGTTGTCCGTTAAATGTAGAATACTACCAGCAAAGTGTCTATGTTGTCCGTTAAATGTAGCATAATCCCAGCAAAGTGTCTATGTTGTCCGTTAAATGTAGAATTGTCCCAGCAAAGTGTCTATGTTGTCCGTTAAATGTAGCATAATCCCAGCAAAGTGTCTATGTTGTCCGTTAAATGTAGAATAATCCCAGCAAAGTGTCTATGTTGTCCGTTAAATGTAGAATTGTCTCAGCAAAGTGTCTATGTTGTCCGTTAAATGTAGCATAATCCCAGCAAAGTGTCTATGTTGTCCGTTAAATGTAGAATTGTCCCAGCAAAGTGTCTATGTTGTCCGTTAAATGTAGCATAATCCCAGCAAAGTGTCTATGTTGTCCGTTAAATGTAGCATAATCCCAGCAAAGTGTCTATGTTGTCCGTTAAATGTAGAATAATCCCTGCAAAGTGTCTATGTTGTCCGTTAAATGTAGAATACTACCAGCAAAGTGTCTATGTTGTCCGTTAAATGTAGAATACTACCAGCAAAGTGTCTATGTTGTCCGTTAAATGTAGAATTGTCCCAGCAAAGTGTCTATGTTATCCGTTAAATGTAGAATTGTCCCAGCAAAAACAGCATTTCACAAGAAGAAGAATATTCTCTGCAGTTTTTCTGTGTCAGTCGAGTCAGGAAAAGAGTTCTCAAGAACTATATTGAGCCAATCCTGATGTACGACAGCGAATCATGGACAAGTAGCAGACAAATGAGCAATTATGTGGGAGCTTAGGAGATATGGTTTCATAGAAGGATGACGAGAACGAAAGAAAAATGAAGATATCTTGTAAGAAGTTAACACACAACGAGAACTGGTTACCCACTTCAGAAATGCTATGGGCATGTATTAACAAAAGACAGGTGAGGCATGTCGTCACAACGAGAAGGTTGGAGGGGAGGAGATGTACGGGGGTGGGGGATGGGGGGGGGCTGGAGAACCAGGAGAGAAGATGCTGGACAGTTTGATTTCATGCCATAGAGGAACATCAGTAGCAGATTGGCAGCACAAGAGACAGAAGACCGTTGACAGTGGATAGTGGACAGACATGATCATCGACGCCACACGGCTTGGACTATAAGAAGATGATTTGTCGTCCAAACGGTTTTGATTTATTTGCTAAGAAGCAAGGACCAACTTTCACGCAATGAAATCTATAGATATATTATTCCATCATGTGCCATGCCAGTAAGCCTGTGCGGTCATGATTCGCCATTTCACTCTACCACCAGAGTCGTGGATCAGCTCAGTGTTCCTGTCTCGATCACGTCACGTGGACAGGCCATCCAGGTATTTATTTCTCTGTCTTCCCCTTGTTCTCTCCCTCTCGATCTTGCCAGTTTTCACCAAGTTCTCCAATTTATTTCTTCTCATAGCGACCAAAATTTGTGACTGCCTACGTCTAATTTCTCTAATCAGTTTACGTTTTCATTTGTTTCTTATAGGACTTGGTCGTTGGTTTTTCTGTCTGTCCATGGTATTCTTTGCATTCTCCACAAAAACCACATTTCTACAGCCATCAGATATTTTTCACCTTGATTGCTCATTGTCCACGCTTCACATCAATACAAAGGTACAGGCTCTATGTAGCTCCTCAACACTCTTTTTCTCGTAGCAATTGACATCTTTTTATTGGTAAGTATGTTTTCTATCTTGCAAAAGGCTACCTTCGCCATGGCGATTCTTGTTCTAATCTCTTCAAGGCATCTCCCATCAGATGGTATGACTGTTCCGAGATAATTGTATCGATTCATTTGTTGAAGAATATTCCCATTTACATGTATATTACATTGTGGTATTTCCTCCTTCCTAGTGACGACCACAATCTATGTCTTTTTACAATTTAATTCTTATCCTAGTTGTTAACTGTGTGCAACAACCGCATCTACTAAATATTGCAGATCCTGCTCATTGTCTGCAATCAATACTGTATCATCCGTATATCTAATGTTATTGGTGTTTCTTCTTCCAATGATGATTACTTTTATTGGGTGGCGGGATATGTATTCCCTATCAAAGGAGAGGTAAGCTGTCTCCTTCCCTCCGCTAACCTACGGGACACCCTTAGGCAAGGTGGAGTACCTGCTTAGCCCCCCCCCCCCCCCCTCTCCCCGATCAGGGTTACGTGAAGCCATATGTGCAGGTGGTGGATGAAGTTGAAGAGCAGCCAACAGATAATTGTAGGTTATGGTCTCCAATTTCACGACGATATCCAGAAGATCTCTTTTTTGTGTGTGGAGACATTTGGCTACGGCCATCGATCAGATCAGTATGGTCACTTATAGGAAGGAAATCAATGGCAAACTACCTTCTTTACAGATGCTAAGAAGATCATGTAATGCAATCTCATAGAAAATCAGAGAAACGGTGTTAATGGGTGCTCCATAGGAGCATCTTCGCCTGGCAGGGGCAGTCATATTTGGCTTAGACCTGACATTCGGCACTAACAGAAAAGAGGTAGTACAGTCTACTGTCATACGGTAGCTGAGTCATATCTAACCAAGACCAAGAGAAAGTAATGTTAGATGAGATCAGAAATGTTGTGGGAAGTAATGACTCCTGCGTTATTTTTACCTCATCAATTGCCGACTATAGTATGTCCACATTTGTTTGCCGCAATATAAACATCCATATCTCAGTAACCAACTGAGGGAAAATTATGAGATTTAGTATATAACCTTATCATTATGTCCACCCAACAAAACAATTTTTGTTCTGGAGATTTTACAGCAGATTTCAAAGTTTGTTTGTATGCGGTATATAATTTACGGGTCTGAGATGAAATTCATAATTTTAAATGTATTACAGCGTAGCCAGACAATCAGCGCTCAGTGTTGAATAGTGTCCGTTTTTTCACGGGATTGGCCTTATGCCAACTCCCGCGTTGTTTAAACTAGGACTGTTCTTTCAGAGGTGTCTCAAAATGTGGGTTATTTCATGAAACCTGATTAATTTGTTGTTGTTGTTTTTAAATCTTACCACTTATCGCTAACATTGAAATGTGTGAATATTTTTCATTGGGATAGAATGCGAAATTATACACTTCAAAGAATCGCAATGAAGTTGTACACATACTTTTGTCAAGGAGCTGATCGCAGGAAACTGTTTTATACTATAACAAATTCCGAAAAAAGAACAATGCATGCATTTTGTTTGAGTAAACGGGCATTTCGTCGATGGGTGCAAGAATCTGGAATTAAACCACCACGCAATAACCAAACGGTAGGTAGAAAGATTATTGTAGACAGCTTTGACAAATATGTCATAAGGCGAGCTATTATAAAAATGCTTTAAAAAGTCGCTTGATATACGACAGGGTCGACTTCATTGCACCGGATTCTATCCCATATGGCTCGGTCTCTTTTCGCAGCGTGGAAAGCATCGCACAAAGCACGAACTCCGCAGCTCTAGCGACGACCCACAGAAGTCTCCGAAAAATTTAACTCGTGAACCAAAGGATGCGGCCCGGAATCGAACCCACGATCTTTGGAGCCCGAGTCAAAAGGCTTGACCACTTCGCCACGGAGACTCATAAAATTATAAAAAGTTTGGATTTTATATCCAGGATTATCCAGCATTATAAAAATGCTGGATGCCAAAGAAACAGTGACTGTAAGAAAACGTAGGGTTTGGTTCAGAAAGAACAATAACATAGAGCTATCCAAAACAACTTTGTGGAAAATTATAAGGACATTATCTTCACTATTTGAAAGTACAAGGACGGTAGAAATAATCTTTGCGAGCAACCTCATTTAGGAGCCATGAGATTTCACCTACGTGAAATAAGGGAAATGCGCAAAGAAAATTATGGCATAGTGTGTTTGGATGAAATGTGGATCAATGTGCACCACACAAGTGATAAGGAATGACAATCAGTGTATGGACAGATAAAGCGATATTTGCCCAGTAGTATAGGACAACTTTTGGACATGGCCCATGCTGGTAATACGCATAATGGCTTACAACAGAATGCTGGGCTCGTGTTCGTATCAAAACATACAGACAATAGGGATTATCATAATAAGATGAATGGTAATGTATTTAGAGATTGGCTTGAGAATACTGTGCTTATATCCCTAGATAGACCGTCGTGTCCAATTATGGACAATGCATGATATCAATGTTGTTGCCCAACAAGACAAAATACCTACAACATCGAGCTCAAAGGGAGCAATAAAGATATGACTTCGAATGGAAAACATACCGTTTCCAGAAACGTATTTCTAGCTAGAATTGTTGTCCCCTGTAAAACAGACGCCAAAAAGCAAGAAATATCAAATCGACAAGTTGATAAAAGAGCATCGTCATGGGTGTTTGAGAATTCCGCCGTAACATTCTCATTTTAAAACTACAGAACTTGTGTGGGCTAAAATTAAAGGACAGGTGGCAGCTGACAACACTATATTCAAATTGTCTGACGTCAGGATACTAATCCAGTCCGCGCTATTAAATATTGATAAAAGTTACTGGGAAAATGTGAGGACCATGTGTTGAAAGAGGAAGAGGATTATTGGAGAAAGGATGGATTTAATTTTATGCAAACGAGAGCAGTCATCAACCTACTGGAATCATTCGACACAGATTAAGGTCTTGGCAGATCGCAGACCTTAATCCACGTGCACACCAACTGGGATATTTTGCTACAAATATTCAGAAGAATTGCAGGCCCTAAACATTACAGCATCAGCATAATGTCAATGGCAACAGTTTGTATTCCACACTGATGAATTTTCAATTCCGCAAGCCCTCGGCGATGACAAACAACTGTATTGAAAAATAACAAAAAACATAAAAAAGTCGCTTAAAAGTCGACCGGGTCGACTTCATTGCACCGGGTTTTATCCCATATGGCTCGGTCTCTTTCCGCAGCGCGGAAAGCGTCGCACCAAGCACGAACTCCGTAGCTCTAGCAACGACACAAGGAGCCTCCGAAAAATTTAAATCGTGAACCGAAGGACGCGGCCCGGAATCGAACCCACAACCTTCGGAGCCCGAGTCAAACGGCTTGACCACTTCGCCACAGAGGCTCACTACAGAGACACTGACAACTATTTTCATAGTGCAAAACAGGTAATCATGTTCCGTCTCTGAACGGTAAACAGCAGAGTAGACAATCTTTCACGAAGACTCAAAGCGGGTCTGTCACCCATGTGTACGTGTGAACAAACTACACAGACAGCTGAACAGATCCTTAAAAATGAAAACATGATGACTAAATTGCGGTATCATTTCTGGTCACTCTATACGCACATTAACGCACAGCTATTTGGAAGCTTTCACGAACTCAATATAAAAAGCTAACACGAATACTTGTGTACACATTATTAACCAGCAGCTGAAGAAACAAGAAGGAAATGAAAAATAAGGTAAGAAATATATTCCTTCTACTTTCCTGTCAATTTACAAATTATTTACCCCATGCCTCTGTAAATTCTCTGTCTTTACTAATATTACACATTGCACCCCTCTCGGGATTCTCCGTGGTGAAGTGGTCAAGCCGTCTGACTCGGGCTCCGAAGGTTGTATGTTCGAATCAGAGCCGCGTCCTTCATTTCACGAGTGCATTTTTTCGGAGACTTTTTGAACGGAGTTCACGTTTTGTGCGACACTTTCCGCGCTGCGGAAAGAAACTGAGCCATATGGGATAAAAACCCGGTGCAATGCAGCCGACCCTGTCGATTTTAAGCTACTTCTTTCATTGCACCCACTCCCATACGAATCCGAATACGCCTTGTGTGTCATCTGAATTGGCGGGGCTTTTATTACTGTAAACATAAATTTGTTAGCGAGAAATCACTAGTTTTTCAGCAAAACATCAAAGAAATGTCGCCGCTTTCGATGATTTAAGTTGTTTTTGGACCTATCAAAGACATATTCCTTGGGTGGGGGTAAATATAAAACGGCTGGAAAAATTTCATAACGATGCAACAGACAGTTTTCAAAATAATTGATCGTGAATGAAGGCATTCTTTTCGGGACATACTATAGCACAACATGCTCCAAACTGCCTCGTCGCGTGAAACTTTGCTTATTACATATTGTAAGGGAGCTGTTGGCTGGGGTCAGAATGTGTCCAGCTCACACATCAGGGAAAGTGTGTTCGATTATCGTTAAGGCTCAAAATACAGAAGTTCAGAAAGAACCGGAAATGACTGGGATAATCATGGAATGGAATAAATGGAAAGAAGGAGACGAAAAAAAAAAAAGATAATCAGAAAGAGGCATACAAACCTAGATAAAAGGAATGAAAAATAAAAGGTTAAAAAACAAATACTGAAATACAAAATATACAGGTCACTGCCAGGGCAAAGGACCTGCATTTCTCATACTGGGGCTACACAACCCACACTGCAGGCAAACAGCAGCAATAGTGCGATGCGGTTATGCAAAGAACTAGCAACAACATTCCTTTGTATGAGACCGCTGTCATAATAAGCTAATCCACGCGCAAAATTTACCCCAGTACACTAGAAACAGTAGCCCGTGTGTTCACTACACTTATGTTCAAAAACAAGCGAACGCCCACAAAAGAAAAAAAAAATGGCGCGGCAGGGAGCGACCAGGAGATCTGGCCGACACTCATTTCTCCGAGGAAAGGCCAAAGGGACACATAATCAAACTGCAGCTGGTAACGTTAGTACTGTGGCCCTGCGCTGTCTGTTGCAGATGAGGACAGAAGGCTTATGGGAATGTCCTGAGTGTGGTGACGTCGATTCCTTAACTCAGCTCAGCTCATCTCACATAGGGCTGTATGAATCCCCTAGCCACACCGGTCATAGAGGAAGCCGGAATCCACTGGAGGGGACTGAGCCCAGACTACAGTCTTGGTAAGCAAGGCCACTAGCGACTAAACAATCACTACTATTGTTATACTTAAAGTAACAAGTTAAAGATAGTTGCCTGTTCTTAAGAGGTCGCCGCAATCAACCCCATCATTGCTTGGTTGTTTGAGATTTGTTCAGTAATTTGACATTTCTATCTGAACGGCCGACGCTCATACCACCGAATCAGCGCAAAGCGATCTGCCCCCAAATCTGATATTGGATATATGGTGCTCACTCTGCAGATGTAGTAAGACAGGTCCTGCGTGCCCAATTTGTGACCCTTTTAAAATAAAGTTGAATTGAATTGATGTTGACCGATAAGCGTCGATGGGTGAGGTGGTCAGTATTACATCAGTCGCCTTGACTAGTCGATGACATTTTCTGGAACCCATTCTAGGTTGTGTCGAACTGGAAGCGCCGGTGAATTTATAGAATCAGCGTCGATATGGATTCGACAATTTGACCAACGAGTCGGTGGACAAGAGTGTTAGGCACTGCGCTACCATGGCTCCTCCGACTAATTCTGAAGTTAATTTCAATGGGCCAATATCTTTTGAAGTCAAGATTTCCACAACTATGCTGATCCTTGCTGTGTGGCTTAGGATGCCCACACTGAATATTTGCGATGAACTTCCGGTTTCTTCTTACAGACTATCTGTTAGCCGCCCGATGGCAAACTTCCTGTGTCCTCAAAGTCCGCCCATCTTCATTGGGCAAGCGGTTGTGGTGTCATTGCGCGTGGAAAGTGTCTTTCATGTATTATTTGTGATACATTGGTGTTGTACACATGGTAGAGAATGGTGAGACCACCACAATAGCGAGATTATTAGATTGATAAGTAAACTAGTCTGAGAATGGACGTGGAGGA
This sequence comes from Cepaea nemoralis, assembly GCA_014155875.1. NCBI lineage: Eukaryota > Metazoa > Mollusca > Gastropoda > Stylommatophora > Helicidae > Cepaea > Cepaea nemoralis. The sequence goes on from JACEFZ010015367.1 coordinate 546,761, forward strand.
AGACACAGCGGTGTTCCACCATACTGGCTTCTTTCAGATTTACTTCATACACTTTGATATTGCTATACCTTGGCGTGAAATAATTTGAATCCCACCAAAAAGAGCGTAGTCCGGTAGTCTTAAATACACTAACTTCTTTCGGATTGATTCCATTTACTTTAATGTTGCATTGTGGTAAACACGTTATCTTTGAAATAAAATGACCACCTATTGAACATAAACTTGCCTATCAAATCCACCTGGACTTGATCATAGTTGACAGGCAACATTTGTGTTACCTGTATCTATACCCCAACAGGTGGTGTTGATGCCGTACATGTATGATGCCCTCGTTGTTGCTGTGGTCGCCGCCATCATCCCTAAGGATGAGGATGCCTTGAGAAGATTGTCAGGTGAGAAGATTGTCAGGTGAGAGTTTTGTCAGGGGGAAGATTGTCAGGTGAGAAGATTGTTAGGTGAGAAAATTTTCAGGTGAAAGTTTTGTCAGGTGAGAAGATTGTCAGGTGAGTAGATTGTCAAGTGAGAAGATTGTCAGGTGAGAGTTTTGTCAGGGGGAAGATTGTCAGGTGAGAAGATTGTCAGGTGAGAAGATTTTCAGGTGAGAGATTTGTCAGGGGGAAGATTGTCAGCTGAGTAGATTGACAGGTGAGAATATTGTCAGGTGAGAAGATTGTCAGGTGAGAAGATTGTCAGATGAGAAGATTGTCAGGTGAGAAGATTGTCAGGTGAGAAGATTGTCAGGTGAGAAGATTTTCAGGTGAAAGTTTTGTCAGGTGAGAAGATTTTCAGGTGAAAGTTTTGTCAGGTGAGAAGATTGTCAGGTGAGTAGATTCTCAAGTGAGAATATTGTCAGGTGAGAAGATTGTCAGGTGAGAAGATTGTCAGATGAGAAGATTGTCAGGTGAGAAGATTGTCAGGTGAGAGGATTGTCAGGTGAGAAGATTGTCAGGTGAGAAGATTGTCAGGTGAGGGAATTGTCAGCTGAGAGGATTGGTCAGGTGAGAAGATTGTTAGGTGAGAAGATTGTCAGAGGAGAAGATTGTCAGGTGAGAAGATTGTCTGGTGAGAAGACTGTCAGGTGAGAAGATTGTCAGGTGAGAAGATTGTCAGGTGAGAAGATTGTCAGGTGATTAGATTGTCAGATGAGAAGATTGTCAGGTGAGAAGATCGTCAGGTGAGAAGATTGTCAGGTGAGAAGATTGTCATGTGAGAGTATTGTCAGCAGAGTGGGTTGTCAGGTGGGAGGATTGTCAGGTGGGAAGATTGTCAGGTGAGACAATTGTAAGGTAAGAATATTGTCAGGTAAGACGATTATAAGGTAAGAAGATTGTCAGGTGAGAAGATTGTCAGGTGAGATTGTTTGTCACGTGAGAAGATTGTCTGATGAGTAGATTGTCAGATCAAAGGATTACCTTTATTAACATTATCAATATGATCATTACTTTCATTGAAATCATCTATATCATCTTTACCTTCATTAGCATCATCAATAACATCATTACCTTCATTAACACCATCAACATCATCATCATTGGCTCCTTTAACATCATCCATAGCCTCATTACCTTAATTAAATTCATCAATATCATCATTACTTTGATTAAAATCAGCAATGCTATTATTGCCTTCATTAAAATCGTACATTTGATTATTGAAATCATCATCACCAACTTCCCACAAGAACCTCTGTAATGTTATGGTCAGGAGGACTCCCAAATTTTAAGTCCTGAATGTAAGGTATATCTTTCTTTCTTTCTTTCTTTCTTTCTTTCTTTCTTTCGTTCTTTTTTCTGTCTGTCTGTCTGTCTGTCTGTCTGTCTGTCTGTCTGTCTGTCTGTCTGACTTTCTTTCTGTCTGTCTTACTTTCTTTCTTTCTTTCTTTCTTTCTTTCTTTCTTTCTTTCTTTCTTTTCTTCTTTCTTTCTATTTAGGGAGTCTTCGTGGCGACATAGGTTTTTTGCCTGCCCCGAACTCCCAAAGTTATGGGTTTGATTCACGAGTTCAGTGTTATCGTAGACTCCTGGAGCTCGTCGCTGGAGCTACGGAGTTCATGCTTTGTGCGGCGCTGTTGGCAGGCCTCCCTGTGGAATGAGGCCGAACCACCTGGAATAAAACCTGGTGCAATGAAGTCCATCCTTTTGCCTTTTTAATCTAATTTTGGTTTTCTTTCTTGCTTTCTGTTTCTTTTTTCTTCCTTTGTTTCTTTCTTTGTTTCTTTCTTTGTTTCTTTCTTTCCTCCTTATTACTTTCCTTGAATTTCCTCCCTTTATTTTGTCTTTCTGTCTCCCTTTCTGTCTGCTGTTCTTACTTTTTCTCTGTTCTTTCTTTGCGTTTCCTTTCAATTTTTCATTCATATTACTTTCTTCATTCCGTTATAACTTTCATACTTCTTATTTTTCATTCCTTCTTTCTATTTGTCTGCTTGCCGATCGTTCTTTTTTTCCTTTCAATCTCTCTATCTAGCTTTGTATGCCTCTTTCATTTTTTTCTGTTTATGTTTTCGTCTCCTTCTTTCGATATTTTCCATTCCGTGATTCTCCCAGTCATGTCCTTTCTTTGATGTACTGCTGTATTTTAAGCACAGAAGCAACAAACAAAAGATTGCACGATTTATTGCCTGACATACTTAGTTGCATCTTGTCAGATGTATACCGCAGAATTATACTTCAATTGAAATACTTAAACACATAGTCGCTGATTTGTATTACCTTATGGCTAGCATGTGTAAATTCACAAAGGAAATATATTGTCTTGAATTTCTGTATTTTATTTGTCTCTACTTTGTTTCGAATATTCCATTCAATTATCTCTAATCTACTACCTTAACCTTTGACCTTTGGCAGCTCCCCATTTCAAATCAGGAAAAATCAAGTTCGACAGCCTGGGAATCCGGAAGAGCACCTACTCCTTGGTCCACCACCAACAGGATCGTTACGTCACGGTTGCCACAATATCCCATCCCATAATATCCTATGATAACCTCACTTCCACGGAGGATATCCAGTGGCCAGGCGGCGCTACTCCTCTCTCAGAGTTGACCTGTGAGGCGGCGGATAACTCATGCGCAGGTCAGGGTCAAGATATCACGTTCTGTAACTCCACTATTGTCTTGTAACTTACATTGGATTGTGTGCCCTTGGTTATATATCTCCAGTGTTGGTTGTGTTTGCATTTAGTAGCAAGGTGTTCTCCGTTCCAAAGGTATTACGGACGCAGTTCGTGCTCCCGCATACCCGCGTTCGAAACACAGCTGTGCGCAATATTGCAGCACTCCGCGTTGAGTTTTTTTTTTTTTTTTTACGAAATAGGATGGGTGCCGGTTGTTCAGAGAGCAATGGCAAACTACTGAACATAAACTTGCCAAGAGATCACAACAGCAAATAATGCTGGTGTTGACTGAAACGTCCTGTAAAGGATATGCAACTAAAATTTTTAGTTAGTTAGCGGTCAACATGGCTGAAAAGGTAAGAGCGCTTGTTCTTAAACTTCCGATTTGCTAATGGCGGGTTAATCCCTACACCTATCAGTACTAAAATGTTGGCTTCTAGTCCTTGACTTGGGGACGCAAATTATAGGGACCTCAGAAGTAGGAAAAATATTTCCGGTCCAAGTTTTGTATTTACCTATTATGTTGCATGAACTGTACAGATGGTGAATACAAAAATTGGACCGGCAATATTTTCAAACAATGCACAGTCATTATAAATACACCCTATATCATCCTGGTTACTTAGGCAAAGTGGGTATGAGGTTCTATCACAAGACCAACAACAAATCCCACAGCCCATCCATCACAACAAATACCTCAGCTCATCCATCATAAGAAATCCTACAGCCCATCCATCACAACAAACCCCACAGCCCATCCATCACAACAAATCCCACAGCCCATCCATCACAACAAATCCCACCGCCCATCCATCACAACAAATCCCACAGCCCATCCATCACAACAAATCCCACAGCCCATCCATCACAACAAATCCCACCGCCCATCCATCACAACAAATCCCACCGCCCATCCATCACAACAAATCCCACAGCCCATCCATCACAACAAATCCCACAGCTCATCCATCATAAGAAATCCTACAGCCCATCCATCACAACAAACCCCACAGCCCATCCATCACAACAAACCCCACAGCCCATCCATCACAACAAACCCCACAGCCCATCCATCACAACAAATCCCACAGCCCACCCATCACAACCAATCCTACAGCCCATCCATCACAACAAACCCCACAGCCCATCCATCACAACAAACCCACAGCCAATCCATCACAACAAACCCCACAGCCCATCCATCACAACAAACCCCACAGCCCATCCATCATAACAAACCCCACAGCCCATCCATCACAACAAACCCTACAGCCCATCCATCACAACAAATCCCACAGCCCACCCATCACAACAAATCCTACAGCCCATCCATCACAACAAACCCCACAGCCCATCCATCACAACAAACCCCACAGCCCATCCATCACAACAAACCCCACAGCCCATCCATCACAACAAACCCCACAGCCCATCCATCACAACAAACCCACAGCCCATCCATCACAACAAATCCCACAGCCCATCCATCACAACAAATCCCACAGCCCATCCTTCACAACAAATCCCACAGCTCATCCATCATAAGAAATCCTACAGCCCATCCATCACAACAAACCCCACAGCCCATCCATCACAACAAACCCCACAGCCCATCCATCACAACAAACCCCACAGCCCATCCATTACAACAAACCCCACAGCCCATCCATCACAACAAACCCCACAGCCCATCCATCACAACAAACCCCACAGCCCATCCATCACAACAAACCCCACAGCCCATCCATCACAACAAATCCCACAGCCCATCCATCACAACAAATCCCACAGCCCATCCATCACAACAAATCCCACAGCCCACCCATCACAACAAATCCTACAGCCCATCCATCACAACAAACCCCACAGCCCATCCATCACAACAAATCCCACAGCCCATCCATCACAACAAATCCCACAGCCCATCCATCACAACAAATCCCACAGCCCATCCATCACAACAAATCCTACAGCCCACCCATCACAACAAATCCCACAGCCCATCCATCACAACAAATCCCACAGCCCATCCATCACAACAAATCCCACAGCCCACCCATCACAACAAATCCCACAGCCCATCCATCACAACAAATCCCACAGCCCATCCATCACAACAAATCCCACAGCCCATCCATCACAACAAATCCCACAGCCCATCCATCACAACAAATCCCACAGCTCATCCATCACAACAAATCCCACAGCCCATCCATCACAACAAATCCCACAGCCCATCCATCACAACAAATCCCACCGCCCATCCATCACAACAAATCCCACAGCCCATCCATCACAACAAATCCCACAGCCCATCCATCATTGTGGACAAACTGTGATCACTGTTGAGTGGGCAGTCTAGAGCCAACTACCTGGACAAGCAGACCGAGAATGCATCAGCCATGGATGCTGTCCAGGCTGGTTATTCCAATGTTTCGGTCAAAGGTCACCTGCCTAAGAGGCCAGTGCCTGTCAAGGCCAATTTCTTCAGCAAAGTTGCAGAAAGCACAATCGAGGAAGTCGGTGCTGTCTGTGTGCTGACTGCATCAGTTCCCCAATATATAATTATTAACAAACCATAAATGTTCATAGGAAATAAAGGTGGCCGGGGTAGTATTAATCACAAAATGTATTGAGTACCTATACAGTGCTTTCATCATATACAAATGCGTGGTTGGGCATTACAAGTGGGCCTTTGCTTTGTACTTATAGTTATTGCAACAAATGGCTGAAACAAAACGAATTAGGTATCACAAGTTGAGAAACTATGCATTACCGTCATGTACACATCGTAGACAAGCTATACAGTATCTGTAACTACACAACATAGACAAACTATACGTTACAGTTAAGTACACACCGTCGACAAACTATACGTTACAGTTACGTTACCACGGTAGATAAGCTATATATTACAATTAAGTAATTGTTGTTGGCAAAATAGTGCATTACAGTTAATTTCACACTATTGGCAAACAGTATATTACAATTATTTACACACCATAGACTTACAATTTATTACATTTAGGTACACATGAACATGATAAACAAAAACATTACAATTATTTACACACCATAAACAAACTATACATTACATTTAGGTACACAAGATGATACGCTGTGTATATATATATACCCAGGTTCGATCCCTCGTTAAGGTGTGAGATATTTTTCTGTCGGGGGCAAAAAGAAAATCCATCCTAACCTGCACAGTCGCGGCGACTGCATTAACCAGGCGGCCTTTATTCCTCAGGCTCAAAGACCCCTCTGCCATACACCGCAAGGTACTATATATATATATATATATATATATATATATATATATATATATATATATATATATATATATATATATATATATATATATATATATATATATATATATATATATATATATATAACCAATATAGTACCTTGCGGTGTATGGCAGAGGGGTCTATATATATATATATATATATATATATATATATATATATATATATATATATATATATATATATATATATATATATATATATATATATATATATATATATATATATATATATATATATTGCAATAACAAACATACGCTAGACAAACAATACATTACATTTAGGTACACACGATAGACAACTGTTTGATAATTGTGGCAGTAGTTATCACCACTGTAATTGTCGTCTGCAGATGTTGCAGGGATCATTGCTGGTGCCGTCATTGGAGTCCTCATCTTCCTGGGTCTCCTGGTGGCGCTACTCATATACTGCAAGTTGGTGTTTGTTCTTTATTGTGGCTGTTGTTGTTGTTGTTGTTGTTGTTGTGGTTGGTGTTGTTGTTGTTGTTGTTGTGGTCATTGTTGTTGTCATTGTGGCCATTATTTTTGATATTGTGGTCATTGTCGCTCTTTTTGTTGTCTTTGTTGCTGTCATTGTTGTTGTTGTTGTTGTTGTTGTTGTTGTTGTTGTTGTTGTTGTTGTCGTCGTCGTTGTTGTGGTCATTGTTGTTGTCATTGTGGCCATTATTTTTGATATTGTGGTCATTGTCGCTCTTGTTGTTGTCGTTGTTGCTGTCATTGTTGTTGTTGCCATTTTTGTTGTATTTGTCACTATCACTGTTGTTACCATTGTTGTTGTGGTTGTTGCTGTCATTGTTGTTGTTGTTGTTGTCATTGTTGTTATGTTTGCCATTGTCGTTGTTGCTGTCATTGTAGTTGTTGTTGTTGTTGTTGTTGTTGTTGTTGTTGTTGTTGTTGTTGTTGTTGTTGTTGTTGTTGTTGTTGTTGTTGTTGTTGTTGTTGTTGTTGTTGTTGTTGTTGTTGTTGTTGTTGTTGTTGTTGTTGTTGTTGATGTTATCGTTATTGTTGTCAATGTTGAGTTGATGAAGAATATTTCTCCCATAATTATAATGTTGGCAGTCTGCGTAGCCTCGGGGTTTAATGCGCTTCCTCTTGAACTTCCTGTGCGCGGGTTAGATGGTCCCTTCCCAACACCGGCCAGCTGGACATCGCATTGACTTCCCAGTCAGAAAGCAATGGCAATCTTCGGGTCGTGAACTTGTCTAGAAAACCAAGTCGGGGTAGATGGCAGCATTCTGCAAAGGACTCGCAACATTTGCTATAATGATATTTGATATTTGTTATAATGTTACAGTGATTTGATATTTGTTATAATGTTACAGTGATTTGACATTTGTTATAATGTTACAGTGATTTGACATTTGTTATAATGTTACAGTGATTTGACATTTGTTATAATGTTACAGTGATTTGACATGTGTTATAATGTTACAGTGATTTGATATTTGTTATAATGTTACAGTGATTTGACATTTGTTATAATGTTACAGTGATTTGACATGTGTTATAATGTTACAGTGATTTGACATGTGTTATAATGTTACAGTGATTTGATATTTGTTATAATGTTACAGTGATTTGACATGTGTTATAATATTACAATGATTTGACATGTGTTATAATGTTACTGTGATTTGACATTTGTTATAATGTTACAGTGATTTGACATTTGTTAGCAGAACTGGTAACGTATTGATTATATCATAGATTCTTAACAATTAACCTTGAATGGTATTTGACTATATCATAGATTCTTGGCAGCCTAACTTCAATGATATTTTACTATATCATAGATTATTGGCAGCCTAACTTCTATGGTATTTGACTATATCATAGATTCTTAGCAGCCTAACTTCTATGGTATTTGACTATATCATTGATTCTTAGCAGCCTAACTTCTATGGTATTTGACTATATCATAGATTCTTAGCAGCCTAACTTCTATGGTATTTGACTATATCATAGATACTTAACAGTCATACTTCTATGGTATTTGACTATTCATTGATTCTTGACAGCCAGTCTTTTATGGTAATTGACTATATCATAGATTTGTGACAGCCTAACTTTTATGGTATTTACTATATCATAGATTCTTAACAGCCGTACGTCTACGGTATTTGATTATGTCATTTATTCTTGACAACCAGACTTCTGTGGTATTTGACTATATCATAGATTTGTGACAGCCATATTTCTATGGTTTTTGACTATATCATAGATTCTAGACTGTCAGATTTCTATGGTATTTTACTATAGTAAAGATTCTTGTCAGCCAGACTTCTATGGTAGTTGACTGTATCATAGATTCTCGACAGCTACGCTTCATGGTATTTAACTATATCATAGGTTCTTGACAGTCATACTTCTATGGTATTTGACAATGCCACAAATTCTTGACATCCATACTTCTATGGTATTTGTCTGTATCATATATTCTCGAAAGCCATACATCTATGGTATTTGACAATGTTATACCACCTTGGATGGAGTTGTAAGAGATCTTCGTGATATAGTCCATGCCGTGTGATTTTGGCGATCGGATCTGTCCACAGCCTTCTGTCTCGTATACTGCCATTAATTTCTGATGCTGGTGTTCAGTTATGTCAAAACTGTCCAGTATCTTCTCTCTTGGTCTTCCCCCGCCTCTCCACCCCTCCAGGTTTCCCGTTGTGAAGACATACTCCAAATTTCCCCTTATCATGACATGCCCAGAGAATGTGGACTGTCTTCTTCTGATGTGAGTAACCAGTTCTCTTTGTGAGTTACTTCTTTCAAGATATCTTCATTACTCTGTCTGCTCGTCCTCGTTATTCTCCACATCATTTCCCTATAAAACGACATCTGCACAGCTGCCACGTAATTCCTCGCTTGTCTATTAAGTGTCCATAATTTGCGCATGTACATCAGGATTGATTTAACAGATTTTGTGCCAAAAAAAGTAGGTTCGGGCCAAACAAAAATGGATGGCATAAAATGGAAAGTAGGTGTGTGTCACAGTTATTACTTAAAAATAGATAGTATGAAAGTAGGCTTGTTGTATTATATTACAATTAAAGGGGGTCGTATAGGGAAAACTACTGTAATAACATTTTAACTATGGTTTGATTTAGAAGCCCGTGGCAGTTACGGGAAGTTTAAATAAGACGATTTATCATCCCACGACACTTAATCAGTTAAATACGCTGTTGATTAAAGTAAATAAATACTCAGTCGGTATAATTCTGTAGAGTGACGCTATTCTCTGTCGTTGTTTCCAAATAGAAAATGCTTGGATCAGCGGATAGCCACAGAGAAGGATTGGATTATCGATGACAGAGATGTTAAAAGAAGGAAGGTGAAAGCCGCGTTAGGAACTTCACTCAGCAATGGAGCGGGACCTGGAGGCGTTAAGAAGCGGCTCGTTAGAATGGTAAGTATCATCATCATCATGTACCATGCCGATAAGCGTGTTTCACCATCTCACACGATCACCAGAGTCGTGGATCAGCTCTGTGTTCTTGTCTTGACTATGCCAGATGGCCAAGCCATCCAGATATTTACTTCTCTGCCTTCCCCTTGTTCTTTTCCCCCTCAGACTTGCCAGTTGTCACCAAGTTCTCCAATTTATTTTTTCTTATAAAGTGTCCAAATTTTTTTTGACTATTACTACGTCTAATTTATCTAATCAGTTTACGGTTTTCATTTGTTTCTTGCAGGACTTGCTCATTAATTTTTCTGCATGTCCAAGGAATTCTGTGTATTTTTCTCAGAAACCACTGCCATTAAATGTTTGTCAGCTGTTCTACTCATTGCCCATGTTTCAAATCCACACAAAGCTACAGGTTATATGTAGCACTTCAACACTCTTTTTTCTCGTTGCAATTTACACATTTTATTGGTCAGTATGTTTTGCATATTGCAAAACGCTACCTTTGCCATAGCGATTCTTGTTCTAATCTCTTCAAGGCGCATCCCATCAGATGGCGTAACTGTTCCGAGATAGTTGTACCATGGCGATTCTTGTTAGAATCTCTTCAAGGCATCTCCCATGACATACCAAATGGTAAGAATGTTACGAGAATGTAACGACATAAATAACTGTTCGTAACGCCTAACTGACATAAATGCAAGACAAATACTCCATGATAGCCGATCGGTCTATAAAATATGAGATTAGCACAATATACCTCACGACATATATGTCTCATGACATGAGTTATTTTACTACGGACCTGTACTCAAAAAATATGCCCTTATTCAAGCTAATAAATTATCCCCCTTGGGTTATTACTTCCCTTGGCTATGTCCTTAATATGACAGATCGTTCGTGCCGTTAAACTCTCTTCTTATCCCGTCTTAGTTCCTGATTGTTTCCCTCATGTCAGATTCTCTCACATACTCACTCCTTCCTCTTTGCTGTAACAAATGATTAATTTACAACAGATTTACTATTTATGTCCTTGTTGTCTGTGTCCCTCATATAATCCTATGTATTTTGTCGCGGAGTTAAATTGGTTAGTGTGCATACGCTGGCTTATATTTAGCGAGAAGCAATTCTGTATAGGAAGATAGAGGATTCTTGTTGCGTACATAGATCACATGTACGCGAGGGCAGGACCAGGAATTTGTCCCCGGAGAACACCATCGTAATCAACAGCCTTAGGAATGATGGTAAACAATTCCATATCGAAATTAATAATAATAATAATAATAATAATAAGAGGAGGAGGAGGTGGTGGAGGAGGCTAAGGAGGTGGTGGGCATGGAGGAGAAAAGGAGGTGTTGGAAGAAAGACGAAAATTATAATCGTGGTGGTGGTGATGATGACAACGACGACGGATGAGGACGAGGAGCCACAAGCGGAGGAGAAGGAGGAAGAGAAGAGGAAGAACAGGAAGAGGAGGAGGAGGAAAGAAGGAGGAGGAGGAGGAGGAGGAGGAGGAGGAGGATACGCAGAAGCCACGGAAAGATTTGCTTCTTCTTCTATTTTGCTTCTTCTTCTTCTTCTTCTTCTTCTTCTTCTTCTTCTTCTTCTTCTTCTTCTTCTTCTTCTTCTTCTCTTCTCTTCTTCTTCTTCTTCTTCTTCTTCTTCTTCTTCTTCTTCTTCTTCTTCTTCTTCTTCTGCTTCTTCTGCTTCTTCTTCTTCTCTTCTTCTCTTTCTTTCTTCTTCTTCTTCTTCTTCTTCTTCTTCTTCTTCTTCTTCTTCTTCTGCTTCTTCTTCTTCTTCTTCTTCTTCTTCTTCTTCTTCTTCTTCTTCTTCTTCTCTTCTTCTTCTTCTTCTTCTTCTTCTTCTTCTTCTTCTTCTTCTTCTTTCTTCTTCTTCTTCTTCTCTTCTTCTTCTTCTTCTTCTTCTTCTTCTTCTCTTCTTCATCTTCTTCTTCTGCTTCTTCTTCTTCTTCTTCTTCTTCTTCTTCTTCTTCTTCTTCTTCTCTTCTTCTTCTTCTTCTTCTTCTTCTTCTTCTTCCCTTTCTTTGTCCTCTTCTTCCTCCTATTTTTCTCCCTTTTCTTCTTCTTCTTCCTCTTATCCATCGTCCGTTTCTTCTTCTTTTATTTGTCCTCTTCTTCCATCTCCTCTTCTTCTTCTTCATCTTCCTCTTCTTTTTCCTCTTCCTCCTCCATTATCTCGTCTTCTTCCTTTGTCACTTCCTGTGCTCTTCCACCCCCCCCCCCTCTTTCTCACCTTCTCCTCTTCCTCCACTTCCTCTTTCTTCTCCTCTACCCCCTCCTCCTCCTTCTGCTAATTCTGTTGATTCTGCCACCGTTGTTTCTTCTTATTATTCTTCTTTCTCTTCTTCTCCAAAATAATACTTTCTTCTTCATTCATCGTTACAAATATTGTTTTAATTCTCCTCGAATAGACAAACAAATCTATCCATTGATAAGAACTTTGCTAAGTCTCGTCCATTAGACTACCCTAAGCTACAAATCGATTACAATGGGAACAAAAGCCACATAATCTCAAACTGCAGACAATCAATGGAACTTTCCCGAAAGATTCCCTGTCATAATCTCACCCCAATCTGCACACAATCAATGGAACTTTCCCGAAAGATTCCCTGTCATAATCTCCCACTCTCTCAGAAAGTGTGTTGAATTTATTGTTTGCGAAAACGTTATTGATGCTTCTTTTGCCCGCCCTGCACTTTAGTGAAAACCATTCCATAAAATCTGTCTCGTATTGATATTGTCCAAAAGTGTCTGAGCCAGTTCATTGCCACATCCTTTTGTGTACGACTGTCAGTGATCCTTGTCGTGATAAAGGCGGGGAGAAGACAAATTAATGGACGTTTTAAGTCTTAAAGAGTGAGATTTCGAAAGACTTATAAGGGGGGGGGGGGGGGGAGCTCTGCAAAAGACAAGTCTTTGGATTATGATGATTAAGCCTAAATAGAAGGCATGGGTGCCTTTTTCTTATTACTCACAGCCTAGTCTGATGGTGGAGTTTGGTGTGTCGGAGAGGCTGTCTTTTCATGATCAGGTAAAAAGACAATTAGTAAAATATGAGATTCATAACATAGTATACGAAGAAGAAGAAGAAGAAGAAGAAGAAGAAGAAGAAGAAGAAGAAGAAGAAGAAGAAGAAGAAGAAGAAGAAGAAGAAGAAGAAGAAGAAGAAGGAGAAGGAGGAGGAAGAGGAAGAGGAAGAGAAGAAGAAGAAGAAGAAGAAGAAGAAGAAGAAGAAGAAGAAGAAGAAGAAGAAGAAGAAGAAGAAGAAGAAGAAGAAGAAGAAGAAGAAGAAGAAGAAGAAGAAGGAGGAAGAGGAGAAGAAGAAGAAGAAGAAGAAGAAGAAGAAGAAGAAGAAGAAGAAGAAGAAGAAGAAGAAGAAGAAGAAGAAGAAGAAGAAAGAAGAAGAAGAAGAAGAACAAGAACAAGAAGAAGAAGAAGAAAGAAGAGGAAGAACAACCCCCTTCGCCACAGAGCAAGGGGCAGCATATAACGAAGTGTATAAATACTAACTCTCCTCCCCCCCCCCCCCTTCCCTCCCTGTTTTGTGTGTTTTGTCTGCACTCTGTCCTTGATATTTTCTAACACCGATTTGTTTTCTCATCAATTTTGGACACATTTTGAGTGGGTGAAATATGAGGAGGGGGGGGGGGGGGGGGGGGGGGGGGTCTTAAGCCTATCAGGAGAGTTGAAATACCGCGAAACCTTATGACAATCGTCCGAGCTGCAAGGCAAATTAGGAAATATAATCCAGGCTGTGCTGTGGCGATAGGCGACGTCTTCGCGCCTTATCTCCGGGTGGTTTCTGCTTTCTTGCTGTTGGTGTCTTCCTTGCTAGTTGTTCTTACTTTCGTCCTTTTTCTCTGGTTACTCTTGTTGTCTTTCTTTTGTTATTCTTGTTGTTTTTCTCTGATTATTCTTGTTGTTTATCTTTCGTTATTCTTGTTGTTTATCTTTCGTTATTCTTGTTGTTTTTCTTTTGTTATTCTTGTCGTTTTTCTGTTGCTATTCTTGTTGTTTTTCTCTGGTTATTCTTGTTGTTATTATCTGCTTATTCTTATTGTGTTTCTCTGGCTATTCTTGTTGTTCTTCTGGTTATTCTTGATGTTTTCTGGTTATTCCTGATGTTTTTCTCTGGCTATTCTTATTGTTATTATCTGGTTATTCTTGTTTTTCTGGTTATTCTTGATGTTTTTCTCTGGCTATTCTTATTGTTTTTATCTGGTTATTCTTGTTGTTTTTTCTGTTTATTCTTGATGTTTTTCTCTGGCTATTCTTATTGATTTTATCTGGTTATTTTTTATTGTTTCTCTTGTTATTCTTGTTGTCCTTCTGGGTATTCTTGTTGTTTTTCTTATTATTCTTATTGTTTTTCTCTGGTTATTCTTGTTGTTGTTATCTGGTTATTCTTGTTGTTTTTCTTTGTTATTCTTGTTGTCTTTCTCTGGTTATTCTTGTTGTTATTCTTGTTGTTCTTCTGTTTATTCTTGTTGTTCTTCTGGTTATTCTTGTTGCGTTTCTCAGGTTATTCTTGTTGTTCTTCTGGTTATTCTTGTTGTGTTTCTTCTTTTTGTTGTTAGTGCTATTTATTGTGGTTTGTTGTTGCTGTTTTTATTATTCGAGTTGTTGTTGTTCTTGATCTTATTGTGATTTTATTTGTGATGTTGCTGCTGTTCTGTTATTATTTTTGTGCTTACTGTTGTATTATTGTTTTTCGTGTTGTTCTCATTGCTCTTCTTATTGTGCACTTGTTTATCTTATTGTAATCTTGTTATTATTTTGTTCTATTGTTATTATAGTTGTTGTTCCTTTTATTGTATTTCCTGCTGAGTTTGTTGTTCTTATTCTTCTTCGTGTTGTTGTTGTTCTTGGCTATTATTCATTTTGCGGTTATCACTATTGTGTTTGTTGTTTGGCAACCTTGGGCAAGGTGGAGTACCCGTTTAGCCCCCCGATCAGGGGTGCAGGTGAAGCCATGGGTGCAGGTGGTGGATGAAGATGGAGAGCAGCCGACAGATAGTTGTAGGTTATGGTCTCCACCTTCACGACGGTAGGCAGAGGATCTCTTTTTTTAGGAGACAATGACTACGGTCACTGGTCACTGCTAGGAAGGAAAGCAATGGCAAACTACCTTCTTTATAGATGCCAAGAAAATCATGTTCTGTGGATTAGAGACATTAGACGTAGACAGTCACAATTTGTTGGACATGTTATGAGAAGAAATGATCTGGAGAACTTGGTGACAACTGGTAAGATCGAGGGGAACAGACCAAGGGGAAGACCTAGAAGCAAGTACCTCGATGGCTTGGCCACGTGGCATGGTCGAGACAGAAACACGGAGCTGACCCACGACTCTGGTGATCGAGTGAGATGGCAGAACATGACCTCCCACGCCTACCGGCATGGCACATGATGGATGGATGGATGGTTTGTTGTTTTGTTGTTGTTACTGTTCTTTTCATTGTTCTTGTTGTTCCTGATGTTACTGTTATATTTGATTGTTCTTGTTGTTCCTGATATTGCTGTACTTCCTATTATTTTTGTTTCTCTTGCTGTTGTTGTTGTTCTTGTTGCTGTTTTATTTTGCTATTGGTATTGCTCTTATTGTGTTTGTGTTGTTATTATCATTGTTCTTGTTGTCGTGTTTGCTGTTGTTCCTGTTGTTATTCTTGTTATCCGTATTGTTCTCATTGTCCTTCATATTGTTATTAGTGGTGCTGTTCTTAATTTATTATTGTTGTTATTGTTCTTGTTGCGTTCTTGTTATTGTTTTAATTATTCTTTTGTTGTTGTTTCGGTGTGCCCTTGTTGTTATTGTTGATGTTCATATTTTTGTCTTAGTGTAGTTTCTAGATGTTACTTTGTCTTCTTCTTATTGATGTTATTCTTACACTTGGTTTTTTTTCCGTTCTTGTTATTATCATTACTTTTGTTTTTGTTCTTGTTGTTATCTTTACTTTTGTTATTGTTATTGTTATTGTATTGTTTTTCCTGTTGTTATTCATGTAGCATTTCTTATTTTTAGTAAGGATTCTTCTTCTTCTTCTTCTTCTTCTTCTTCTTCTTCTTCTTCTTCTTCTTCTTCTTCTTCTTCTCCTCCTTCTCCTCCTCACATTCTTCTTCCTCTTCATATGTTATTGCTGCTGCTGCTGCTGCTGCTGCTGCTACTGCTGCTACTGCTGCTGCTACTACTACTACTACTACTTCTTCTTCTGCTCTTACTACTACTACTACTACTACTACTACTACTACTACTACTACTACTACTATTACTACTACTACCACGACTACTAATACTACTATCAATGGTGTTGGTGTTACTACTGATTATTATTATTATTATTATTATTATTATTATCATCATTATCATCATCATCTTCATCATCACCATCATCGTAATCGTCGTTGTTATTATTGCCAAGTTCGCTTTAGACTAGAATTGCTTCGGTCAAGAATATGAAGCGAATAAAGAAGTTTTGTATGTAAACTATCGTACATATGATATCTTTGACTCCAAATGTGTCAGTTCCCATGTCATGTTATGCAAACCCGAGAGGTTCAGCTTTGGCAGAACGGATAAGAGCTCCCATTCTTAAACATCCGGTGTGCTAATACCGAGGGAGCGGGTTCAACCCCTACACCGGTCAATAGGACTAAAATGTTGACGTCTCGTCCTTGACTTGGAGATGTAAATTACAAATACCTCAGAAGTCTGAGTGGGTTCGCCTGATGGCGAGAGACACTGGTACTAGGGACAGCGGGCCCATACGCAAAAATCAGACCATTGCACAAGAATTAGTAACACATGTATGGACTACGCTTGAGTTCAAGCGAGCAGACTCTTCTTCTTCTTCTTCTTCTTCAGCGTTCCGAGCCATTGAGGTTCTTTGCTGCAGATACAATCCGTCTCCATTCGTCTCTCTGGTTGACACCTTCTCTTGCCAGCAGAGTAGACTCAGAAACACAAAAATACGAAACTAAATCTAATACAACCTATACACCAAAAACAAAACAAACCATTTTAAGGTGTTTATTTTCGTATTTCTCCCTCACAACAGTACTGGTAAATTGCACCGCCGTACTTCTTTAGTTGCCAAGACAACCGAAAGCACTAACTAAAAATGCCATGCAGCTTCCGGCAATACCCAGGGGTCACTCCACAGCGACCCTCAACATGCCGGTGACCTTAGTAACGCGGCCGGACATCATATTCCCCGAAAGAAACGACCTTTCGTCTTTGCAGACGTCAATAGTTTATCAACACTGGATTGGTTTCGGGCGAGTCAGAAATAGAAGTAGAGACATATAACGGCATATGCCAATAGGATGAGGAAAGAGGGGAGGGGGGGGGGGGGGGGGGTGATTTCATGGCTGTATAACGAACGAACGAACTTTATTTTCTTTAAAAGGGTCACAAATTGGGCACGCAGGCCCGTCTTACATATTGCCCATCCAACCATTCATCTTTCTTACATCAATTATCGATTGTGTATGTTACATTCACATCATCATCATTATCATCATGTGCCATGCCGATAAGAGTGGGCGGTCATGTTTCGCCATCTCGCGCGATCATTAGAGTTGTACATCAGCTCTGTGTTCTTGTCTCGACTATACCACATGGCCAAGCCATCCAGATATTTACTTCTCTGCCTTCCCTTTGCTCTTTCTCTCAATCTTGCCAGTTGTCACCAAGTTCTACAATTTATTTCTTCTCATAGCGTGTCCAAACAATTGTGAATGTCTACGTCTAATTTCTCTAATCAACTTACGGTTGTCATTTGTTCACATAGATAAAAAGAAAATTTGAATAACGACGACACAAACAATAGATTGTACCTATCAATCACGTGACCGGTTTCCAAAATGTGTCATCTTCTCGATGACGTAGGAGGTTTATTGTCACATGAATGTTGTGAACATAAATGATCAGGATAGCTACGGTAGTGGCGATACACTGGACAGCCGGCCCACGACGTGGCTACGGTTAGTGGCTAGACACTGGACTGCCGGCCCACGACGTGGCTACGGTAGTGGCTAGACGCTGGATTGCCGGCCCACGATGTGGCTACGGTAGTGGCTAGACGCTGGGCTGTCGGCCCACGGCGTGGCTACGGAAGTGGCTAAACGCTGGATTTCCGGCCCACGGTGTGGCTACGGTAGTGGCCAGACGCTAGTCTGCCGGTCCACAAGCCTGCTATGATAGTGGCTAGACGCGCTAATGCCGGCCCACAACGTTGCCCCGGTAGCAGCAGAGAGGTAACTACCTGGATTGTTTAGGCCACATGACATAATCTGGATAAAAATCACAGAGCTGTCACATGATACTGGTGATTGTGTGAGATGGTGAAACATGACCGCCCACGCTTGTCGGCGTGGCACATGATGATGATATTATAGTACGCTTAAAGAAAAGATACATTTTTGGTTGTACTGCATGCGCCTCATCCACATAGACTGATTTACATGGCAGAGATCGATTCCCGACCCCAAACCTTCTCCGCCAGTTATTGGAACTGTTGCGCCACAATGACATCAATAGAAAAAGAGCCGCAAAGTCCAAGTTTGGAAATAGCACAAATTTCACACGGAACTTGACAATGCAAAGACAGACTGTGCGGGAATTGAAGATTCCAGAAATTCGTTTCCTGCCGTCTTCCCGCTCTCGTTAAAATGAAGCATCCGATAGAGGCCGAATTTCGTTGGTTGGAAATCAATTACCCTGTCTGGGGGTCACAGTCAGGGGCCGACAACTTCATGGGTAAACGTTTTATGTGCATGTATGGCAGCAGTTCCCAGGCTTTTCAAGCAGATAGCCATATCTACTATTTTCGGTAGTTAAGCGGGCCACAACGTTATACAATTATACAAGTCGTGCAATGTCATTCTTACTCTTACCTTTCTTAATTTTCGTCAACAAAATTCTAAAACGTTAAAAGCAGTCAGTTTAAAATCAAAAGTTCATTTAACAATAAATTCTAAATCAGTTTCGAAAATCGCTATTATTGTAATTAATTTACAATTGTAGCTGTTTTTCATAACCAGTTACTTAATTTCAGATGCCAATTTATCAATGTCTGGGCAAAAATATGTCGTGCCCAAAGTTATAAGCGCAGCTGGTTAATGTCGGTTAGTCTGAAATTTTCGCTTTTTACCATTGTTTGATTTTATATTTTTCACACTCATGTTTATAGGCTTTAACGGTAAATTTTTATTTGAAAAAAAACACATCTTATTTCAACACCACACTACCGACTCTGCTAAACAGTTGTAACAGACGACAAAATGGCACCTTGCGCGCTCTGATTGGTCGACAAGGCTAGGATGTGGGAACTTCATAACGTTTCGTTGAGAACTGAACAGGCGCAATTTATTGTTGCTGGTGGGGCGCCACGAGTGCATTTTTGAAATTATTAAAATATATTATATTAAATAACGAGGCCTCGCGTGCCACTTTCTGGCAGCTGGCGGGCCACAAGTGGCCCGCGGGCCGTGGTTTGGGAACCTCTGATGTATGGATATATGGGGCGGGGGTGTAGTTGTTACTCTGTGTGTGAGTGGTTATATATCAGCCAGTGTGTGTGTGTGTGTGTGTGTGTGTGTTTATATATCAGCCAGTGTATTCATATATACTCACACTGGCTGAATCAGCCAATGTGTGTGTGTGTGTGTGTGTGTGTTGTGTGTGTGTTGTGTGTGTGTGTGTGTTTATATATCAGCCAGTGTATTCATATATACGCACACTGGCTGAATCAGCCAATGTGTGTGTGTGTGTGTATGTGTGTGTGTATCAGATGGCATTAGCGCCCAGGCCTCTCCATTGATCTCAATCCTTGGTGCCCTGCATTAATTCGGCCGCAGACCGTGCCACCATCTTAGACCAGCACTAATCATTTCTCACACTGGATTTCACTATCCAGGGAGAATTTTTTTATTCTACACACAAACACTTAAATGGATTGATTGACTAATTGATTAACAAACTATTTGTTTAACTTGTTACCTGATCGACTGGCCCTTTGTTTGGGGGTGAGCTGGAGTGAACAACTAGGGATAGAATTGAATTGTAAGAAGACACAGATTATGGTCGTCACTGGGAAGAAGGAAATATACACACATATTGGCAACTTGCCGTCTTGACAGACGATAGTTTGTTTTCCGATTCCGATTCCAATTCAAAAACAAAAATTCCAAATTCGACCTCGTCTAACCTGCTTCATCAGCTGTGGTTATTGTTGAGGTCCGTGGTTTTTGTGGATTTATTCACCCTAATTCTTGTCTTGTGAGTCCTATCTCGGACTGGTTACGTAGAGTTTGTGTATGTGACGTCAGCTGTGGGATCGGTCGGTGGCTATCCTTTGTGCTCGTCTGTTCTTGTGGTTTTCTTTGTTGGTGTAGGCTCCTGGCTCGTCTGGCTTGACTGGCTGAAGTCCTTATAAGGACTTTTCGTTATCCCACTCCATGCATCGTAAGCTGGGGGATCGGTCGGCGGCTGTCCTTTGTGCATGTTTCCTCTTGTTGTTTTCTTTGTTGGCGCAGGTTCCTGACTTGACTGGTTGAAGTCCTTAAAAGGACTTTTTATTTAGTTTTATTTTTTTTTGCCTCCTGTTCTGTGTAGTGCCCGTAGAAGCTTTTCGATGCTTTCACTTTGGTCTTCAAGTAGTTGCTGTTTTTCGATTTTTTCCTCTGTTGTCAACCATGGGACGATCTCTCCGTCCTCGATATAGTACTCAATGCCGGTGTGAAAGTCAGAGAATATCTCCGGGTATTCTATGGGTTTCCCCTTGAGTTTCTTCATCTTCTTTCCTTTTGCTTCCTGTCTCCTCATGTATTCCTCGTGCCTGAGTTCCTCTTGCCTTGCCCGTTCTTTTTCATCTGCTATGTACCACTCCGTGGCTTCGACCGGTTCCTCATCTTGGCTTTCTTCGGCTGTCTGGCAGGATGTTGCTTTCTCCTTGTCTTTTTTGGGCGTCGAGGTTCGGCTGCTAGATGTGTCTTGCGTCTCCGGCTCGGATTTTTGTTGTGTTTCTTGAGGCTTTTTTTTGTGGTCTCTTGCCTGGCTTCTGCTGGTTTGTTTTGAGTTGATTTCATTTCATCTTTTAGCCGCTCTCTCTCTCCGCTTTTATATTGCGTAGCATTTCTTCGTTTTCCTGCTTCAGCGCGGTCATCTGTTCCACTTCTCGCTTGATGTTTTGCTGGATCTCCTTTATTTCCGCTAGTAGATTCTCATTGTCGCTGGTTGGGTTAGGCGTCAGCAGTGCCTTGACTTGTTTCTTCAACTCGTCTATCTGCTTTTGAAGTTGATCTCTTTCAGCTTGTGCTATACCCGTGGCTGTCTCGAACCTCCGCGTTGCTTCGTTGTATGGAGTCTTTGTGATGATGGCGATCTTTAAGACTTCTCTGTGTCTCTGCAGGTACGGACAGCCCAAGTATCTAGCTCCATGCTTGCCCTGGCAGTTGGCGCACTTTCTTCTGTTGTTAGGAGGTCGGAAGTCCGTGTCCAGCTTGGCCAGCGGACACACCTTTAAGGCGTGGTGATCATCGCAGTACCGGCAGATGTCCGTCTTACTGCGACATGTTGCTCTGCTGTGGCCGGCCCTCTGGCATCTTGAACATTGATTGACTCTTGGGATGAATCTCTCTGGCTGTTGAGTTTTCTTACTGATTGATAATGTGATCGGCATTTCGCTGCCCTCCGACGTCACTACTGCCAAGGTTGTAGGTATCTTGGAGTAGGTGAGAAGCCGCTCTGCCTTCAAGAATCGGATGTGAAGATTCTCTTCACGTAGCTGCTTCAGGATTTCTTCATCTGTCAGCTCCACAGGAATCCGCTTGACAACCCATCGGACTGTTTTCGAGTCGATGTTTCCGACTCTGTTGTCTTTCTCCTCCTTCTCTGCTGTCTTGGTTCTTGACTGTGTTCGGCTGTCAATCTTCTCCCTCGTAGTAGCTTCAGTGATGGCTGTAGTATCAGGCTCTTTGATGCAGCTAGCAGGTGGGCTCTCGACGTTCTTCTTCTTGTTGTCGGCTCCCACGCTGCACATCTTGGCAACAGCGTGTTTCTTGTTGTTGGACTTTCCACGTGACATTTTCCCGCGTATCAGGCTTCTTGACAGGATAATGAGACTTGACTTGTTAGCGCTCGCAGCGGGAATGTGAACGATGAACGAACGACGCGATAGTTTGTGCTTCAAAAAGGCTTAATAACTACAACCCATGGCGGTGGCGAATGTGACTGTTAAGGCCAATTCGCGCTGTAAATGTTCGTCCACAGTGGATGCATGTGAACACATGGTCATTTTCACCATCATGCACCATCTTACGTCTCACACGCTCGGTGTGTGACTTATCTGCAATAATTTTCTCCTTTGTCTTTATTCCATTTCTGATATTTGCCCTCCATGCAACACGTTCAGCGGCGACTTGCTCCCAATGTGCATTATCAATGCCTGTATCAATCATGTCCCGCTTACACACATCTTTGTATCGTAGTAGAGGCCGACCCTGAGATCTCCTACCCATCTGTAATTCACCAAAAAAGATGTCCTTTGGTATTCTACCATCATCCATCCTCCTAACATGTCCTATCCATCTAAGTCTACGAAGACTGAGCATGGAATAAACCGTCACACAACCTGATCTTTCCAATACTTCAGTATTTGTGATTTTGTCTTGCCATTTAATACTAAGTATTCTTCGCAGACACCGCATATGAAAGCTGTTTAAACGTTTCTTTTGGTGTGAGTAAGTTGTCCATGTTTCACTGCCATAAAGAAGAGTACTAAGAACACAGGCTTGATAGACAAGGACTTTTGTTTTGGCAGTAAGCTTCCTGTTCTCCCAGACTCTTTTTCTTAACCTGTTCATTGTTGTTGCTGCCTTACCAATCCTGATGTTGATTTCCTGATCTAGGGATAATTTGCTATTTACCTCTGATCCTAGATATGTAAAATGGTCTACTATCTCTAGTTCGGCGTCGTCAATAAAGATTGATGGTACCCCATGTGCACCTTGTGACATAATCTGTGTCTTCTTTTTGCTAATTATTAAACCAAATTCAGAACAAGCATTGGAGAATGCAGATAGTAGACTTAATTCTTCCTCAGAGTGGGTCGTAATTGCAGCATCATCTGCAAAAAGCAACTCTCTGATCAGTACCCTCCTAATTTTGGTCTTGGCCTTCAATCTCTGAGCATTGTAGAGGCCGCCATCTGAGCGTGAGTGAATGTATATACCACCATCCTGATCACGAAAGGCATATTTCAGTAGAAGTGAAAAGTATATTCCAAAGAGGGTGGGAGCTAGTACACAACCTTGCTTAACTCCACTCTTGATTTCAAACTCTTCTGAAGTTGCACCATCAAACTTGATTATACCCTTCATGCCTGTGTGGAACGATTCCACAATGGACAGAAGAGTTGGTGGGCAGCCAATCTTCTTTAGTGCCTTGAACAGACCCTCACGACTGACCAAATCAAATGCCTTTGTGAGGTCGATGAAGGCAATAAACAGTGGTTGATTCTGTTCACGGCATTTTTCTTGCATTTGTCGCAATGAGAATATCATATCAATGGTAGACCGGTTCTGTCGGAAGCCACACTGTGATTCGGGGTAGACTTGATCTCCCAGGACTTGAAGTCTGCGCAGAACAATTCTGGCAAATACTTTCCCAACAATACACAGAAGTGAGATACCCCTATAGTTGTTCAGTCGCTCCGATCGCCCTTGTTCTTGTACAGTGTTATAATGCTTGAATCTTTGAAATCCTGTGGGACTTGTCCTTCTCGACAGCATAGCTCTATTAGCTGGTGGATCTGTAGAGTGAGTGTGTCTTGCCCACTCCTGATAACCTCTATTGGAATCCCATCCTTACCTGGAGCCTTGCCAGATGCAAGTTCATTTATAGCACACTTAACTTCTGTTATGGTGGGAAGTGTGTCCAGGTGGTCAAGAGTTGGCAGGGCCTCTATGGCGTTGAGGGCATCATCCGCTAGTTTGGTCTCACTTGAGTAAAGCTCCAAATAGTGCTCTACCCATCTATCCATCTGCTGTTTCTTATCAGTGATGATTTCTCCAGTCAAGGTTTTCAGTGGTGCACTTCTTTTGATCATTGGACCACAGGCTTTCTTTATCCCTTCATACATGCTTCTGATGTTTCCCTTATCACTTGCATTTTGAATGGACTCACATAACTTGATCCAATAGTCATTTGCACACTGCCTGGCAGCCTTTTGCACATCCTTCCTAGCTTGCTTCAGCTCACTGAGAGTGTTACGCGTTGTTCTTTCCTTGTTTCTTAAGAGAGCTATCTTCTTTTTATCAATCAAGGGCTGCAGTGTCTGGCTGTTTGCCGCAAACCAGTCCTGCCTCTTATGATCCACGTTGCCGTAAACCTTACCGCTGTTTTATAAAGAGTTTCCTTAAGTTTACCCCACTTTTCACTTGCTGTACAATTTTCTGATGTATCAGTGAAAGCGTCTTCAAGTTGCTGTTGGAACTCAAAGCACTTATCAGGATCGTGGGTGTTAATAATATTAATCCTGGGGCTAGATTTGTGTTTAGCTGTGTAGATTCTCTTTGGTCTCAGTCTAACCCTTGCAACAACCAAAGAATGATCCGTATCACAGTCAGCACTGTGATAACTTCGAGTTTATGATGTTTGGTTCATATGTTGTCTCCTTGTGATGATGAATTCCAGCTGATGCCAAGGGCCGGATCTTGGATGTTTCCATGTGACCTTATGCAGCTCTTTTGTTTTAAAAAAGGAGTTTGTAATACATAGGTCATTTCTGGTGTAATGCTCCAGCAGCCTTTGCCCATTTTCATTCATGCGACCGATGTTGTATTTTCCAAGGCACACTGGCCATGAACTCGAGTCCTTGCCCACACGAGCATTGAAATCACCGAGCATATAAATGTAGTCGGATTTTGGAACTGCCTTGATCACAGAGTCTAACTCCTCATAGAACGAATCCTTCACATCATCAGAGGAAGCGAGTGTCGGTGCATATGCAGTGATAATGGTGGCAAAACCACAAGAGGTTGCCAAGCGCAGGGATAATAGTCTTTCATTACCTCCAGCTGGAATTTCAATCATTCCCAGTAGCGAATTCTTCACTGCAAAGCCCACACCATGTTGCCTTTTTTTCTGCCTGCCCTCTACCCTTCCAAAAAAAGGTGTAATTGTTTTCCCTGAGTGACCCTTCCTCAGCGAGGCGAGTCTCCTGCAGGCCAGCAATATCAATGTTAAGACGATTGAGTTCGGCATCAATCACAGCCGTTTTTCTCACATCGTCAATATTCGTCAGGTCAGTGGAAAATCCTGGACACATGGTTCTTACGTTCCAGGTTGCAGCCGTAGCTTGAGGTTTCTATTTTTCTTTTTAGTAGTACCTGGTGCATTGGTTTTACAGCCTGCAATTCAGATTTTGTCCTAGCCCAAGCACCCATTGAAGCAGGCAGGCTGTGCGGATCAGCACCCAATTGGCCGGGGGCTGCCCAGCTTGAGGCGGGCGGTAGCTGATCAGTGACACCTGTAGGTGTCTCCCACGTCAGAGGCAACCCGTGGGCCCCATGTCTACGCCAATTGACAAGGACTTATAACCGTAACTGCTACCTCTCGCTTTTGATTCGAGACGGTTAAGACCAGGGATGGAGTTATACCTCTCCATAGCACAAAGCCTGGGTTAAAATATAGAGACCATGTGTTGCCCATGCAGCATGATCCCTCTCTCGGCCTGCCTAGTTCACTCCAGAGGAATGGTAACACCAATACATCTGGAACAAGACGCTACAGAAGCTGCCGGATCAGCAAAGCAATGCTCTAACTGTCCGTCTGTCGGAGCTTCGATCCTAGACCAGCTGCCAACCAAGGCTTAGGGCCTGATCTGCTTTGCCATTACAATTTGTCTTTAGGTTGCATTTCCTCGCACCAGGATAAGGCTTGTACCCTCCCAAATGCGCTCTTCCGCCCGAAGCCGTTGGAATAATGCGGGGTGTCGGGTTTGGTAACACCGCCCAACTATCGGCGCTGACAGAAAGCAGTTAGTACCGTCTACTGTTATATGGTAGCTCAGTCATATCTGACGAAGACCTGACAGGAAATACCACAATGTAATATACAAGTAGATGGGCATATTCTTCACAAGTTAATCAGTACAATTATCTCGGAATAGTCATAACATCTGATGGGAGATGCCTTGAAGAGATTAGAACAAGAATAGCCTGTCGAAGGTAGCCTTTTGCAAGATGAAAAACATACTGACCAATAAAAAGATTTCATTTGCAACGAGAAAAAGAGTGTTGAGGTGCAACATAGAGCCTGTACTTTTGTATGGATGTGAAGCGTGGACAATGAGCAGTCAAGTTGAAATTCTGATTGATTGTCGTGGATGGGTCAAGCCGAAGACATTCTTCAACAGGTGTGTTCACTTGAGGACTTAGAACCTGGCGAGGAGTGGGTGCAAGTGCCAACAGACTTCTGCACATCCTTTTCAGTTTGCATCCAACTAGATAGAAAATGCAGACAAGAAAATCCGGCTGCTGTTGAGGCTAAGTACAAGCGTTGATTTTCGAGAATTCGCTAGACGGTGACGCGGTCATCTACACAGATGGGTCGGTCGTCCGACATGTGAGAAGCTCATGGGCCTTTACAGCTCGGGCCGGAGGGAGAATTGTGAAGGAGGACTCTGGTGCTTTCACTGAAACCACAAGTAGCCTGACCATGGAAGTCATGGCAGTAAGTAAAGCAATAACATGGCTCGAGACACAGACATTCACTAGGGCTTGTTTCCTTAGCGACTCAATGAACATGATCAAGAGGATAGAGGAGGGGTCGATCCGAAGAGAATGGTTGCTGCCTCTGAAGCGGTCTCGGCTGGCAAAGATTAGTTTCATCTTCGTGCCAGGGCATGCGGGAGTACAAGGAAATGAGCGGGCTGACAAGCTCGCAGGTGAGGCTACTGTGGAGGGCGGACGCGCCATGGACCAGGCTGACATTCTGAATGCTCTACGAGAAGTGAGACTTTTGCGAGAACCAAGTGATGACTGTGAATCTACAACAATGGCCAGACTGCGAGAGCAGCAAATTAAAAGAGGGGTGGCCAAACAAGAACACTACGCAGGAAGACAAAGAAGATTGATAAACCAACACAGAACTGGCGTCGTTAGCCGCTACACGCTGCGGGATTTGCTGAGGAGGGGATCCGAGCACTTATGGACTGAATGGTTCGATGTGCAACGAGGATGATCTGTCGACTAACTAACTAACTAACTAACTGATTGACTGTCGACTATAAGCTTGTTGCGAACTAAATACTGTTAGGTTGTTTAATGTGCTTTTCTAGTGTTACAGAAGAAGAAGAAGAAGAAGAAGAAGAAGAAGAAGAAGAAGAAGAAGAAGAAGAAGAAGAAGAAGAAGAAGAAGAAGAAGAAGAAGAAGAAGAAGAAGAAGAAGAAGAAGAAGAAGAAGAAGATCAACAACAAGAATAACAACAAAAACAACAAGAACTAGAACAATAACAAGTACTAGAACAACAACAAGAAGACTTAAATCAACAACAATAATAACAACTGTATCAACAACCTCAAACCAAGCTAGTAATAAGTAATTACTCTAACACTTCTTGTCTTCATTAGGGTCCTCCATAAACAGCCAGACGTCTCCTCGCGGCAAAATATGGGCAAAACGTGATACACATATAGCCAAGTAAAAAACAAAAAATATCCCAGACGGAATAGGAAATTATCAATATTCATGATGGTTTGAAAAACCTGGAGCCCGAAATCTGAGAAAACAAGCAAATGAAAGATTATATGGCTACTGTTTTAATTGAATGTTTTGTCAATTCGCAACGATCTATTCCTATTTACATATTATTATGCGAAATCGTGACCGTAATGTTTCGAAATGATTTATTAACGTTTCCGTTGCAGATTTTTCTTTATTTAACACGTTAATAAACTATTTCACAATATACATAATTGCCACATAACGGAACACGCACCACCAAGGATAAAGAAGAGACCTTACTGGATTTTCCCAGACAGACACAAAACTGGACGACAAATATGAGAAACCAAGGAAAGGAAAACAACGTCATTGGACGGCAACGGGAGACGCTGTGAATTGTGGATTCGAGAGGATGTGTTTCTAAAAGGCTCCGTGTGAAGGTTGACACCTGGAGGCGGTAATTTCGTGATGAAGCAGCTGGGAGTCCGGAGAGGAATGTATTAAAGACAAACAACAGTAGAAAGACCGGGTGCAGATACCCAGACTTTTATTTAATCAGTTGAACTGAGGATTTGGATAATTAAGCCTAAGGGCAGCGGGGGGCCTTTTGGGGACCCTCCGGAAGGGGCCCCGTTTTTAAAGAGTTATTT
>JACEFZ010015368.1:0-40946 GCA_014155875.1 Cepaea nemoralis
CTTGTAGTTTACTGTAAGCAAGAGTTGACTTATACTTCTAGTTTACTGTAAGCAAGAGTTGACTTATACTTCTAGTTTACTGTAAGCAAGAGTTGACTTATACTTGTAGTTTACTGTAAGCAAGAGTTGACATATACTTCTAGTTTACTGTAAGCAAGAGTTGACTTATACTTCTAGTTTACTGTAAGCAAGAGTTGACTTATACTTCTAGTTTACTGTAAGCAAGAGTTGACTTATATGTCTGGTTTACTTAGACACACACAGTTTGCCTCCAGCCTCCAGACGCTTCCTTCAGCCGCCATGTACATCATGGTTTTAGCATATAACAGATCACTGTACACGTTTCTCATCCTTGCCACGTCTCATTGTATACTGATATCGTTTATACAGCAGTTTTCATCTGCGTACGGTTTTGTCTACTAAAACAGGATTTGCAGTCACTAATAAAAAGATACTTTGATAAACGGTTGCATTCTACAGATATTTTCAATACATAGAAATGTAGAATATCCCATGCAAAGTCCACATTTCTCGAGATGAACAATAAATTCCGCAATTTTTCTATGTTGATCGAGTTGAGGACAGGAGCTCTTAAGAGCTATATTGAGCCAATTCTGATGTAGGAAAACAAATCAAGGACAATTATCAGACAAGTGAAGAATTTCGTAGAGGCTGCGGAAATGTGGTTTTATAGAAGAATGATGGAACACCCTCATCGGGTAGAAGAAACATTGAAGATTTCTTGAAAGAAGTTAACTCACAAAGAGAACTGGTTACTCACATCAGAAGAAGACAGCCCACATTGTTTTGGCATGTCATGAGAGGAGGAAAACTGGAGTATGTCGTCACAACAGAAAGGCTAGAGGGGAGGAGAGGCAGAGGGAGACCAAGACAGAAGATGTTTGACAGTTTGCATTCATAACATGTAAGAACGTCGGTATCAGAAATGATTGGTATCATAAAACACAGAGGGCTATTGACAACCACGATCACCAACTCATCTCGGCATGGACTATAAGGAGCTTGGCAGCACTAGAGACAGAAGGTTGTGGGCAGACATGATCACTAACACCACACTGCATGGACTATCAGAAGATTGACAGTACAAGAGGCAGGCGGTTGTGGACAGACATGATTACCAACGCCACACTGCTTGGACTATAAGAAGATTGACAGCACAAGAGACAGTAAGCTGTGGACAGACATGATCATCAACGCCACACGGCATGGACTGTAAGTAAAAGATAGAGAGTTGCCGCAACAGCAGAAAAGAAGCCGAGCTGCTCTACGTGTCCCAAACACCCACATGGAAGGTGGAAATAGGGGGCAGTAAGGAGAGAACGAAACATGAGTCTACAAATATCAATGTCAAGGATACATATGTGGGCTGGCTGAGAGCAGCACGTCATTAGAACACGCTAGAAGAGCGCTGGGTAAATATGGACGATACAGGACACGACAGCCTGGCAAATAAGACATATCTAAGCACTAAACATACTTGGCCGAACCTCTCTGTTGGCATGTGGCCACACTACGAGCGTGGGTTGTGGGTACAACACACGACTGGGATGGATCAATTTTATGAATAAGCACATTTCTGTGCCGACCCATCCTGTTACATTGGAATGGATCATAAGCAATATTGCTAAGTACTTAAGTCAATAAAGTAAAAGCCCTTGTGACACGTCTAAGGCGCAGTAGGCTCATAGTGTTGGAACCATATAATTTTAATCCCATCGGCACTCATTAGGTGATATGGTCTACCTTCACTTCGCGAGACATGTCCAGGTAATCACGTACAGCTGGCTGGACCTTAGGTCAATATTCACAGTCCACAAGAGTAGACACTTGCAGAAAAGCTCGCGGAGAGTCATTGATGTAGATGCGTGTTTATCATCATCATCTCATCTTGTCAGAGCGCCTGTGTATTTACATGTCGAGATTCCCATGGACTTTATTGTTCCATTTGTCCAATTTTTACATGGTCGCTCTTTTTCTGGTTCTGTTTGGTCTGTACATCATTGCAATGATGTACATACCAGATGGAAGCAGTCTGAGAAATTCTGAATGGGTGTCTATGCTCCATAGCTCTAACTGGTTTTATGAGAAAGTCTGACTGGACTTCAATGTCCCAAGGCTCTAACTGGTTTTATGGGAAAGTCTGAATGGGTGCCAATGTCCCATGCTCTATCTGGTTCTGTGGGATAGCCTGAATGGGTACCAATGTCCCATTGCTCTATCTGGTTCTTTGGGAAAGTCTGACTGGATGTCAATGTTCCATGGCTCTAACTGGTTCTCTGCTTCGCAGGGCCGGCAAGTAAAGACTGCAGATAATACAAAGGCACATGTACACCCAGAGCAGAGAAGCACAGGCTGAACATAACCTTAAAACATCAGTACACCCAGAACAGAGAAGGAACGACTGAATATAATCTAAAGGCACCTGTACACCCCAGTAAGAGAAGGAACGATTGAACTTAAACGACGCCAATGATCCCTGGTTTGGACATCTCCAGTATCTACCATAGATCTAGCGTGGCTCCTGACACTGAACATAATCATGATAGGTCTCTAGACTCCGGGTCACAGTTGGAACGAGGAAACACCACCACTGAGTCCCTCTATAAATAGGCTAGAAGGCAACAAACTATGAATGAAAGAGCGGGTTAATGATGTACACAGGGGCATCTTCAAGGCTTCCCATCATTCCGTTGTGTCAACTCTTCATGTGAATGGAAACGAAGACATTCATTAACCCGTAATGACGTTTGCTTTTGGCGCACACAGGTGTCCTTTAGTTTGCCGACTTCTACCAGCGGACCACATTTTTGCCTCAAATCTGTAGGCTGAGCAAATGGCAACTCCATGCAGTGCTTTGTTTTACGTGACTCTGCTACAATAACAAGACATGGCAAATACACGCAAAGGTACTGATTGGCACTTCTATAAGTAGTGGAAATAAGTAGAATTCAGAAGAATCTGTGGACAAAATACGAGTAGTATTTGAAAGCTATAGTGTGACCACTCGGGATTGAACCTGCTGACTCATAAAGACGACAATGCCTCGCTGAAGGTACGTGTTTACCTGGACGAAGGCCTGCGAGCACTCCTACCAAAGGTGTCTTCCTTAGCCAGGCCTACGACCCACCCGAAGTCACAACTGTAGAATATGGATATCATTTCTAACCAGCCACTCAAATATCACCTTGGGTCTTGGAAGTGTACACTAACCCAGCGTACTCACACAACAAATACATCCTTATTCTGTCTCCTATACTAGAAGTGAACCCAGCGTACTCACACAACAAATACATCCTTATTCTGTCTCCTATACTGTACAAGGAAATAAACCATTCCCCACAAGTTTATATGATGTCTCGTTGCTTTCAGCTGGCTGTAGCTACTTCTTACTCTCTTGCCAGTCTATTTCCATATTGTCTTTTGCCCGTCATTATAATCTGTCTAACTTCTTTTAATACCTTTCGTTATTATTATTAGGGGAGTTCATTTCAAACGCGTTCCAATGGCTTTATTACAAAGGCATGAAAGAAACATTAACAAGTGTGGTTGAATTAAACAAAGCATTCATTTTGAATGAATTATACACCACGAGTTAATCAGAAGAAGTCGCCATCGGCATTCAGGTAAGCATCTCATTGTTTAAGTAGGCGGCGAATGCCATCCGCAAAATAAGATTGTGGTTGCTCACTGAACCAAGTGTTTACCGCGTTCGTTACGTCTGCATCTGTGTGAAATCGTTGCCACTTGAGAGCTTTTTCTAGAGGTCTGAACAAATGAAAAGCACATGGTGACAAATGAGGACTATAGGCTGGGTGTTGCAGAATTTACCACTTCTTCCTTGCTAATGCTTCCTGCATAATCATTGCGACATGCGGACGAGCATTATCGTGTAACAAAATCACACCGCGAGAAAGCACGCCGAGTCGTTTATTCTTGATGGCTTTTTGCAGCTTGTCTAGTGTTTGCAAGGAGTGAGTAGAGTTGATGTTGACACCAGATTCTTTAAAGTCGGCCCACAATAGCTCTTCATGGTCAAAAAATGCGCTCAGCGTAACCTTACCAGCGGAAACCTGTAACTTGAATTTTTTGGCTTTTGGTGATCCAGCATGCTTCCATTGCATGCTCTCTCTTTTGCTGCTCGGCTCAAAGTGGTGACACCATGATTCATCGCCTGCCACTATGCGGACGAGAATTGCATCACCCTCCACTCTGCAACGCAGCAAGTGGTTCAAACACCATCCCATGCGTTCCTCTTTTTGGTGGTCGGTCAACATCCGTGGTACCCACTGTGAATACACCTTCCGATATTGCAATTTCTTACGATGGACCTTTTGAATTGTCCCAATTGACACATCAAATTCATTCGCTAGGGAACGTATGCTTCGACAACGGTTCATCTGTACTGCTGCATCAATTTTGGCGATGTTTTTTCTTTTGCAACAAAATGCCATTGACCCGGCCGTCGAATATCTGTCGTGAACTGACGTCCTTTCCGAAACATTCGTGCCCAGTCTGCCACAGTTGTCTTTGACACACATTTGTTACCGTACGCTGCCTGCATTCTTCAATGAATGTCCACTGGTCGACATCCTTCAAATGAAAGAAACTGAATCACCGTTCTTTGAACTTCTTTAGACGGATTTTGGATCTACCCGGCCATTTTATCAACGGTCAGAAACAAAACCTATGCATCATGGGACGATAAGCACTTGCTGTTTTATTCATTGGTCAGTAGTTATCACATGACTATGACATGATCATGTTCAACGTACGCAATTATGCGCGGTGCGGCACGAACGGATTTCAAATGAAAGCCCCTTATACAATCCCTTTACGTCATCTTCTCCTTCTCCTTTCGTTCGCTTAAAATGTGTCTATATCTGCAATGCTGTCTCCTGCTTGAACTTCCCTGTCTATTTTTAGTGCACTCAGTGGTCCATCGAGTTTGTTGTTTCTCTAGAATATTGATGTTATCTTCCACTGTTGTTTCTCTTGGTCATTGATTTTATCTTCCACTGTTGTTTCTCTTGGTCATTGATTTAATCTTTCACTGTTATTTCTCTAGGTCATTGATTTTACCTTCCATTGTTATTTCTCCAGGTCATTGATTTTATCTTCCACTGTTGTTTCTCTTAGGTCATTGATTTTATCTTCCACTGTTGTTTCTCTTAGGTCATTGATTGTATCTTTCACTGTTGTTTCTCTTAGGTCATTGATTTTATCTTCCACTAATATTTCTCTAGATCATTGATTTTATCTTCCACTGTTGTTTCTCTAGATCATTGATTTTATCTTCCTCTGTTGTTTCTCTAGATCAATGATTTTAACTTCCACTGTTGTCTCTCTAGGTCGACAGGTTTTCCTAGATGTTAGAATCCTTTTTGATATTTTCTTTCTTTTCTTTCGGAGACTTACCGACGTTATTCATGCTTTATATTTGCGCTCCCTCTTTATGTTGAAAGACTAAGGGTTGCCCGGGGTCAGGTGCTCCAATCATGTTTCAGGTTCCGGTGTCATTCTGACGACTCCCTTTTGGATCACATTTCGCTCCTAATGTTCTTATCTCTAAACCTAGCACCAATAATCTCTAAACCTAACAACAATAATCTCTAAACCTAACACCAATAATCTCTAAATCTAAAACCAATAATCTGTAAACCTAACACCAATAATCTCTAAACCTAACACTAATAATCTCTAAACCTAACAACAATCATCTCTAAGCATAACACGAGTAATCTCTTACCAGACACTAATAATCTCTAAACTTGACACCAGTAATCTCTAAACCTGACACCAGTAATCTCTAAACCTGACACCAGTAATCTCTAAACCTAACACTAATAATCTCTAAACTTGACACCAGTAATCTCTAAACCTGACACTAATAATCTCTAAACCTGACACCAGTAATCTCTAAACCTAACACTAATAATCTCTAAACCTGACACCAGTAATCTCTAAACTTGACACCAGTAATCTCTAAACATGACACCAGTAATCTCTAAACCAGACACCAGTAATCTCTAAACCAGACACCAGTAATCTCTAAACCAGACACAATTAATCTCTAAACCTGACACCAGTAATCTCTAAACCAGCCACCAGTAATCTCTAAACCAGACACCAGTAATCTCTAAACTTGACACCAGTAATCTCTAAACCTGACATCAATAATCTCTAAACCTGACACCAGTAATCTCTAAACCTGACACCAGTAATCTCTAAACCTAACACTAATAATCTCTAAACTTGACACCAGTAATCTCTAAACCTGACACCAGTAAACTCTAAACCGAACACTAATAATCTCTAAACTTGATACCAGTAATATCTAAACTTGTCACCAGTAATCTCTAAACCTGACACCAGTAATCGCTAAACCTGACACCAGTAATCTCTAAACCTGACACCAGTAATCTCTAAACCTAACACTAATAATCTCTAAACCTAACACTAATAATCTCTACACTTGACACCAGTAATCTCTAAACCTAACACTAATAATCTCTAAACTTGACAACAGTAATCTCTAAACCTGACACCAGTAATCTCTAAATCTGACACCAGTAATCTCTAAACTTGACACCAGTAATCTCTAAACCTGACATCAGTAATCTCTAAACCTAACACTAATAATCTCTAAACCTAACACTAATAATCTCTAAACCTGACACCAGTAATCTCTAAACCTAACACTAATAATCTCTAAACTTGACACCAGTAATATCTAAACCTGTCACCAGTAATCTCTAAACCTGACACCAGTAATCTCTAAACCTGACACCAGTAATCTCTAAACCTGACACCAGTAATCTCTAAACCTAACACTAATAATCTCTAAACCTAACACTAATAATCTCTAAACTTGACACCAGTAATCTCTAAACCTAACACTAATAATCTTTAAACTTGACAACAGTAATCTCTAAACCTGACACCAGTAATCTCTAAACCTGACACCAGTAATCTCTAAACCTGACACTAATAATCTCTAAACCTGACACCAGTAATCTCTAAACCTAACACTAATAATCTCTAAACTTGACACCAGTAATCTCTAAACTTGACACCAGTAATCTCTAAACATGACACCAGTAATCTCTAAACCAGACACCAGTAATCTCTAAACCAGACACCAGTAATCTCTAAACCAGACACAATTAATCTCTAAACCTGACACCAGTAATCTCTAAACCAGCCACCAGTAATATCTAAACCAGACACCAGTAATCTCTAAACTTGACACCAGTAATCTCTAAACCTGACATCAATAATCTCTAAACCTGACACCAGTAATCTCTAAACCTGACACCAGTAATCTCTAAACCTAACACTAATAATCTCTAAACTTGACACCAGTAATCTCTAAACCTGACACCAGTAAACTCTAAACCTAACACTAATAATCTCTAAACTTGACACCAGTAATATCTAAACTTGTCACCAGTAATCTCTAAACCTGACACCAGTAATCGCTAAACCTGACACCAGTAATCTCTAAACCTGACACCAGTAATCTCTAAACCTAACACTAATAATCTCTAAACCTAACACTAATAATCTCTACACTTGACACCAGTAATCTCTAAACCTAACACTAATAATCTCTAAACTTGACAACAGTAATCTCTAAACCTGACACCAGTAATCTCTAAATCTGACACCAGTAATCTCTAAACTTGACACCAGTAATCTCTAAACCTGACATCAGTAATCTCTAAACCTAACACTAATAATCTCTAAACCTAAGACTAATAATCTCTAAACCTGACACCAGTAATCTCTAAACCTAACACTAATAATCTCTAAACTTGACACCAGTAATATCTAAACCTGTCACCAGTAATCTCTAAACCTGACACCAGTAATCTCTAAACCTGACACCAGTAATCTCTAAACCTGACACCAGTAATCTCTAAACCTAACACTAATAATCTCTAAACCTAACACTAATAATCTCTAAACTTGACACCAGTAATCTCTAAACCTAACACTAATAATCTCTAAACCTAATGTAGCAGAATGTATTAGTTTAGGCGTGCAAGGCTACAGCACGCTTGAGCATCATGAGGAAACGATAAGAAGGATGCTCAAGTCGTGACGTGGCTTGTTGTTGGGGTAGTCAGTCAACACCAAGGACAAGGGAAGAGAAGTCAACATCATGATTTAATTTACTGGGATTTTGTATCGACCATCATAATCAAATAAAGCCTGTTTTAAAATAAACCAGCAGAACGTGTTAGTCCTCTGTACGCGCATTGTTACAGGAGGATTAAATGGAGCCGCACACAGGATTCGATTTTTTACTTGGACGTCGCGGCTACAATGTGAAGTAAGAAAGTCACTCTTGATGTCAGTTGATAGTATTTGAGTTTCTCTTGAACATTTTAGACTCATTTCAACAAAAAGTTCAAAATCGGACCATTTTTAATTGAGTAAGAAAGTCAAAGTTTCAACATTTTTTGGACACTATCAAAATTAAAGGCATATGTATCAAGATTTGTGAAAAGAGCCATCTGCCTAACATGATTGCCTATGGAGTGTTGCTGAGCTGTTTTCATCATAACTATTTGAAGAAGTAACGGGATTCTTGTCAAAGGTATTATAAAGTTTGACCTGCCGGTATTACAGCCGTTGGTAACCTTGCCTTGTGTTTGAAGGTCAGCCAGTCATATGCTAAGATTTGTCCAGGTCCAGGAGCAAAGAAATTTCAAAACGAATATAAACAACTTGAATCCAATGAAAACGTTGTTCTGAGAGAGCGGTTACCTTCTTTGTATCAAGACTACCTAGAGCGAACTCAAAGCCGTTATGTTCATTGAACCGTGACCTTGGGCGCCTGAAGAATCAAGCCAATTGCTCCTTTGGTTGGAAAGTAAGAGGAAATTTTCACTCGTGTTTGCTCTAATAAATCAGAATGTTTTTCAACAAAAGCGAATATATCGTTAGGGAACCCTCGGAGGTGGTTGGGCAAATTGGGTTGCCGACCTGCTGAAGAGGGGACCCAAAGTCAAATCGCTTTATTGAGCTAGACCAGTTTTCAAGACGTCGCCTAGATGTGCCCTGTTATCGGGTGAAAAGAAGGCTGAAGTCTGGTAGGGGCCCACCCAGGGGCTGAAGGTACTGAAACTTGAGACGTTGGAAGAAGAAGCTCATTACGTGATCGTTTGGATATTTCAAATAATACAGACTCCTAACGTTTGGGTTCTACCTGGCAAGGAAAATTTTCAGCGGACATAGGTGAATCTATCTTTCTTGGATCAAGAGCATAAACCGATAATGGTAATTAGGTAAACTTTAAATGTCATTTTAGATACCATTGACTGATTGAACAATTATTATTAGGAATTGCGTAAGTTAAATACGATCATATCTTTAAATTAGCTTGTTACAAATGTGAATTTGATTGTATAAGTGTATAGCGAAATATTTCAGCATGGCAGAAGAACAAGGTTCACTGACACAAGTTTTGACTGGGGTAGGAACGGTAATAGGTAAACTCAACACAGTCATAAAACAACAAGGGATGGCAGCTGAAATTGTTAAATTTAGCGGACAGGCGAAAGATTTTAAGAAGTGGGTAACTTCAATAGAGAAATATGCATATTTGGTGTCAGCATCAGATGAAGAGAAAATGAAACTTGCTTATCAGGCAGCAACAGAACCGGTTTCTGATCATATCAGAAGAAAATTAGAGGCTAGGATAGATGAGACATGGGAGCAGTTCAAGGACGACCTGGCCCATAAGTACGCGGAAATAACGGACCCACAACATGCGTTTTAGGTGTTAAGACAGTCCAAACAAAACACTGGAGAAACGGTACAATTGTTCAGCGATAGGTTGATTAACCTGGCTGAAGAAGCATTCTTAGGACAGAATGTACGAGGAGAAGAGGTGGAGAGGATGTTGGTCGGGATTTTTGTAGATGGTATAAAATCAGATGGACTGAAATTTAAGCTGATGAGGGAAAATCCTGAGAGGTTATCACAAGCTGTAGATATAGCGGTACAAGAGGAGAACTTGAGACGTAGATTTAGATTGAGAGTAGGACGGGAAATAGGAACTAGTCGAGAAGACAGGATTGAGGAGCCTATGGAGATAGGACAAACAAGGTTCGGATGGAATAGGAGAGGAGGTATACAGACATTACAAGGTAGTAATAGAAATGCTTATAATGAAAGAAGACAAATTAGAAATCCTACAAGTGAGACGGTAAGTAACACAAATAACACAAATATAGTCTGTTGGTTTTGTGGCCAACGGGGACACATTTTTTCGCTTTTGTGGTAACAGGCGTGTCCAGTCGAATACACAAAGTAGAAATGACAACAGCAGATTAAATAGGAATGTCGAAGATAGACACAGAAGTTTTACAAGTACAAGAACGCAGGAAAACCGGCGCCCTACCTATTAAATAGGACCTGTAGTTGGAGGGAAAATAACAAGGTCCCAAGATTTAAAGAATATTTTAACAACAGATATAGTAGGACGAGTAGAGAATACTTTCAACTAGATGAAATCAAACAGTTTACAGAAAATAAAACAGATCCCAGCTCATGTATAATAGAAATAGGAAAATATAGAGTTCGTACATTAATTGATTCAGGAGCTCAGGTTAGTGTAATCAAAGAAAGTTTTTTTATATAAAATAATGAGAAATTGCAGAATATTTAGGAGTCATAATAATCTTCACTCTGTTACAGGACAGAATTTACAAGTAATTGGACAAACAATAATGAATTTTAAATTAGGAGGGATCAACGTAAGACATCTTTTTCATGTAGTGAAAGATTTAAATAGAAATATGCTTATAGGAAAATATTTTTTAACAAAAAACGGTGTAAGACTTTTTTTTTGATTTACACAAATTAAAATTCAAGGACGTATATGTAGATTTAGAGGAAGACATGCATATATCAGCACTGGTTAGAGTTAAAATGTCTACGACGTTAACACCACAGTCGGTTAATTTGATACAGGCAAAAGTAAAAAGAAACCCATATTATTTAGCAGGACACACAGTTAGAATCACTGAATTGCAAAGGGAGGTAATTGATGAGCCTGGTCTAGAAGTCCCGGATGGAATAATATCATTAGATAAACACTTAACTTTTCCAGTAATGATTATTAACAACACAGCTAGAGAAATTAAATTATACAGAGGATGTGTAATAGCCAAAATAGAACATAACATTAATGACATATTAGCAACAGACAGAGTAGAAATGCCGGGAACAAATTATTCAGAAACTCCCAGTGAAAGAATTAATAATAGACGCAGACGCGAAAGAAAAGGGAACGTGCAGAAGGATGAATTGATCCATCCATTCAGAAGAAACATAGCCCAAATACATTCACTAGACAAAATGACAAGAGAGCAAGAATTGTTGGCACAGTTAAAAACTCCACCAGAAAATAAGAAAGTATTAGAACAACTTATAAAAGAGAATCAGGATGAATTTGCAATTAATGATTTAGAATTGGGAAGGACAAAAACAGTTACAATGGAAATAGATACTGGAGATCATTCACCAATTAGTTTAAAACCGTATAGAACTCCCTTAAGAAATAGAGAAATTGTTGAAAAGGCAATAGAAGATATGTTGAAAGCAGGAATAATAACAAGATCAAAGTCGGAATGGTCATCTCCGATTGTCATTGTGACCAAAGCTGATGGTTCACATCGATTCTGCTGCGTCTATCGGGCGTTGAACAAAATCACTAAGAATCTAGCGTACCCATTGCCGGTGATCGACGATATTTTGGGTCTACTTAATGGCTCTACATTCTTCACGACACTAGACGCAAGATCAGGATTCTTGTGTATCCCGATGTCGGAGGATGCTCAGAAGAAAAGTGCATTCTGTACTCATATGGGTTCTTACGAATTCTTACGAATGCCTTTTGGAGTTCGTACAGCGCCCTCTTATTATATGCTATTAATTAATCAAGTATTAGAGGGTATGCAAAAGTTTGCATTGGCATACATAGATGACATTCTAATTTATACAGCAGAGGATGTAGATGATCACTTAAAACATGTAAAATTAGTATTCGACAGATTAAGAATACATGATGTCAAACTGAAGCTTAGCAAATGTGAATTTTTAAAAACAGAAACAAAATATTTGGGGTATATTATTAATAGAGACGGAATTAAACCAGATGTAATGTAAAATTAGTATTCGACAGATTAAGAATACATGATGTCAAACTGAAGCTTAGCAAATGTGAATTTTTAAAAACAGAAACAAAATATTTGGGGTATATTATTAATAGAGACGGAATTAAACCAGATCATGACAAGATAAAAGTTATTAAGGAGCTACCTCCTCCAACTAACGTAAAAGAAGTTCGTGCCTTTATTGGAACCTGTGGGTATTATCTGCATTTCATTCTAGGGTTCTCAAAAATAGAAGAGCCTATTACTAACTTAACTGGCAAATACGCTAGATTTAAGTGGGATGATGAATGTCAAAAAGCGTTCGAGTTTTTAAAAAATAGCTTAACAGTGGTACCACTATTGACACATCCAGATTGGAATAAACAGTTAATATTTTATACAGATGCTTCAGATAATGCTATAGGAGCGTGTTTGGTTCAACCATATGAAGGAAAAGAATCTGGAATACCAGGGGTTAAAAATGAAAGGCCAATTTATTTCTTATCTCATAAACTTAGCAGGTCTCAGCGGAAATGGTCTACCATTGAGAAGGAGGCTTATGCTATTCATTACGCTCTTCAGAAACTTAACTACTATCTACATAACGCAAATTTCATTATTAGAACTGACCACATGCCTTTAAAATCTTTGTTAGAAGCTCCAGTGCAGAACAGGAAAATACAGACATGGGCATTGAATCTACAGGGATACAATACAAGAATAGAATACATACCAGGTAGGATTAACACATGTGCTGATTTATTGTCTAGAATCCCGTATCCACAATCATCAGGAAACACGGAAGACGAAGGTGAACCGGAGATAGACGACCGAAACTGGCAAGTAAATATATTAGATTCTGCCGTAATAAATAGAGAAGATTTTGAGAGTTTACCGTCGGATCAAGAGTCTGAACCTAGAGCAGAAGACCCACATTTATCACAATTTAATATGAAAGAAGAACAAGAATTAGATCCAAAAGTCTTAGAAATAAAACAGAAATTAAAAGAAACGGATGAAAATAAGTATAAGAAGAATTATTTAGTTTTGCAAGAGGATGAACAGTTATATTACATGAGTGAAAGAAACGAACAGCTAAGGAAATATATTCCAAAACATTTGGAAAGTGAAGTTTTAAAAGCATATCATGATAAGAATGGTCATCTAGGTCGTGATAAATTAGTGAAAGCACTCATGAATAAATATTATTGGCCGAATTTATTTAAAACTGCTTGTAAATATGTCGATACGTGTGAAAGATGCAGATTAAGGAATATGAAAACAAGTAAGTGTCCCTTACAAGATACAGATATTCCTCAGTTTCCTATGCAAAAAGTTAGTTTAGATATATCAGGTCCTCACCCTAGAACATTATCGGGGAATGTATATCTAATTCATATAGTGGACGTCTACAGTCTCTGGCCGGAAATCTATGCAATCCCAGACAAGAGCGCAGATACTATCATTAATATCTTTTTACAGGAATTCATACCAAGGTTTAGTTGCCCACAGATTGTACTTACGGATAATGGTAAAGAATTTGTGAATAAGAAATTTGAAAAGTTATTAAAAGATTTGAATATAAAACATACAAAGACCTCATACTATAGACCTTCTTCAAATGCTAGGAACGAAAGACAACATAGGACACTGTATGATGTTATAGCAAAGATTGTCGATGAACATGAAAAAGATTGGGATCTATTCCTAGGACCTGCGCTTAGCGCTATACGCACAAATCAAAATGAGAGCACGGGGTTTTCACCATTTTATTTAATACACGGGAGAGAGCCAATACTACCTATAGATAATCTGTTAAAACCAAGACGTAAATATATGGGGGAAGACTTTCAAGAGATCATCATACAAGAAATGCATAAAGCACACGTAAGATTAAAGAATAATATAATTAAAGCTAGAGAAAGACAGAAAAAGTACAGAAACGTGAATACAAAATTACAGGAATTTAAAGTAGGTGATAGAGTTTATTACAAGAAGCATAGAAGGAATGTCATCGTCTTGCTCCTATCTAGGTAACTGAGCTCGGGTTCACACAGGCAACAATAACTTCGTTCGCTATGATATAGAACATTTATTGTATTGCATTGGCGCAGTGGGTTAACAGCCCGCGCTATATTACATATCACAGATAGTAAACATCAACCACATAGTTATCATACAACAATCTAGCACACTATCTAGCCTATGTATATATATATATCTATGAATATCTATTGAGTCCCTCTCA
This sequence comes from Cepaea nemoralis, assembly GCA_014155875.1. Taxonomy (NCBI): domain Eukaryota; kingdom Metazoa; phylum Mollusca; class Gastropoda; order Stylommatophora; family Helicidae; genus Cepaea; species Cepaea nemoralis. Next base: position 14,437 of record JACEFZ010015368.1, read on the forward strand.
GGCAGGCCCTGTTGCCTCTCTCAAGTCCGTCTGTCCTCTGCCGGTCTCCACGTGTCCGAATCCGACACGGGCGGTAACTCTGTCCGAGTTCCTCGTGGACCCCGCATTAGGCGGGCCACATCAGTGTCCACGGAACCATGGACTCGATGACCAGTCTTTCGAGAAGGCTCTAGATTACTCGGGTCCTGAGCGACTCGCTTCTATCCCTTGGGCTGGAGTTCCAGCCCTCTAATAATATATCTAAAGGTGAGGCGGTGACAGGAGTCCCCCCTCCCCCCTGATATGATTTGTTCTTGGGTAATTAGATCTGTTCTAATTCTGTCACCGAATCACATAAAGTTGGTGTTTGTAGTTTGGTGGACAGTAACCTGGTAACCTACATACTGGCACTAAAACTCATGTATTCTCCCATACCACACTTCTCTGATTTGGTGAAGAGATCACTCTGTCTCTCGTGTCCTTAAAAATGCTTATCTGACCGAAGTTACGTGACGTTTTAGTAGTTGTATTTACAACCCGCCCTTCTCATAGTACCCGACTGGTACCAAGACAATTAACCTCTGTATTAAAGAGGGTTAACAAGACCGAAGTCCTGGCTAAATAAGTACACCTTCAAATCTTGATCTGTGTGTGCATTTCAATACACTTTTACTCTCGTATGTTATATAATGCTAAATATGTAGTTACCTTGTTATTTTATCCCCCTCAGACTACATGTGTCCCTGTTGGCTTGTTAGTGTGTTGAATAATAAGTTGCTGTTTCTAATAAAGTGACTGTATTTTAAATTGATAGTGTTGAGTTTTAAGGTTTGTGTAACGTGTGTGCTGAATGTGTGGCGTATTTCCAAGCGTCACGAGTTGGGATAACCTCAATCATGAATTACTCCACAGTGTGAAATACATGATCAGGTATTCCATGTAGTGGTGCTTAGATGGATCCTAACTGCTAAACTAAGTATATTACACTAACTACTTGATTAAACTAATAAACTAAGTACTACACATGTATTAACAAATTAGACAAGTCATGCAATTTTACATGAAAGACGCAGACAAATTACAATAAATACGTTTTGCGTACAATGTGTCCGTCAAGTGTATCGTTCTCTCATTTAATCCATTCACGCAGTCATTCAGTCACCTTTCATACACAATAGTATTTGGTTAAAATATATAATTAAAGTTGAGGTAAGTGTTATTGCCCTTAGAAAAAATGGACTAGGCGATATTTGCCCTTTAAGAAAATACGTACTTTTTGTACGATGAATGAAAAATAGGTTATAATTTAACCAGAGACAATTGTATAGGACGGTTCTTTAGCCTATGAATGGCACCGCCTGTAATATTAAAGTAGAATATGTACAAATTACAGGTTAACACATTTTATATACATCATTAATGCAAATATAATACATATTTAATACTAAAGTAATTAATTAATTAAATAACTAAATCCAACGATGATGTGCGCGTTGTCGTCCTGTTGTTAGCGTGTTATGCCATGAATGTTAAAGTTAGTATGGCTGTCTCTTGAGTGTTGTAGTCGATGTCGTTCTGTTTCGGCTGTTTGCAAAGTTTCGTAGCAACAGCAAGTATGGATTGTTCTCAATGTCCCGTATGAAATATTACAGTATTCAGAGTCAGTTCACTGGTTGATATTATTGGTTGAAACACAGTTACCGTTTCTTGCTGGGATAGTTCTAGAGCTTAGGCACTTGATAGTATAGTTCTTAAAGTATAGCTCTTAACGTATCATGTTCATGGGTGTCGTAATTAACCTAATCACTGAGAGTACTCTAGCAGGTGTAGAGTTACACTGTTATATGCAACCGACTAAAAGTATCACAGTTTCTAGTATGGCGAATGGTCGATGTGCTAAGAGTCATTCTACTGGCGCATTCATTTGCCGTGATAATAGGTCAGCCATAATGTTATCGGTGCCCTTGATATGGCGGATTTCGAAGTCGAAATCTTGAAGTAGAAGACACCATCTTGTAACCGGTGGTTTTTGGGCGACCCATGGTTAAGGACTAATAATGGCGAACTGTCTGTGAGGACCACAAAATGACTACCCAAGAGGAACTTAGATAATCTCAATATACAAAACAATAGGCTCAAAGCCTCCAATTCCACTGTGGCATAACGGGTCTCAGCCTTCTTTAGTTTTGCGGCTCACGTAGAGAATCGGGTGTCTAACTCCATCCACTTCCTGCATTAAACATCCTCCTATTGCGATAGCGCTCGCATCTGTGGTCAAAATAAAGGGTAAATTTATGTTGGGTAATCGTAAGACTGGTGGATTAGAAAAAAATATGTTTCAATCTACACATTGCATCATCTAAGCTGGTACTTTTACAAATTTTTGATGGATGATCTTTAGTTAACATATCAGAAAAGACTGAGGTGAGTTCTGCCCAATGTGGAATGAATTTAGAATAATAGTTAATAAGACCTAGTAAACTTCTAATTTGTTTCTTTGTGGTAGGCACTTCTAGCTTAAGAATCTTGGAAACAATTTTATCATCTGTCAACAATTTGCCTTCAGAAATTCTATGACCAAGGAAGTCTATTTGTGTATAGCCTATTTCAACCTTGGAAGGTTTGATAGTAAGTCCAAAAAGAGATATTTGGTTGAAGACTTGTTTGAGGGTAAGTAAGTGAGAAGTCATATCAGAAGAATGGACGCATATGTCATCAATATAGGCTACTACATCTTTAATTCCGTGTAATAACAATCTTGTTAACCTAACAAATGTGGCCGGTGCGTTCTTCAGGCCAAAAGGAAGATATAGCCATTCGTACAAACCGAGGGGTGTTGCGAATGCTATTGTATGTCTACAAGAAGGGTGTAGTGGGACTTGCCAATATCCTTTCGCTAAGTCGGTCTTGGAAAATAAGGATGATTGAGCCATATTTAAAATAAGATCTTCACAACTGTTCATTGGCTCTGCATCCGTTGTTGTTCTTGTATTTAATACTCTATAGTCGATGCACAAACGGATTGTCTGGTCCTTCTTTTTCACCAGGACAATCGGTGAAGAATATTGAGACATCGATTTTTGAATTATGCCATTTTTCTCTAAATCTAAAATTTCTTTATCTAAATTAGATCTGTAATGGAGAGGAATAGAATATGGTCTACATTTGACCGGTCTCAGATCTGTCAGCACAATTGAATGTGTTATTTTATCCGTGCGTCCAGGTTTGTTAGAAAAGATAGATTTATACTTGTCAAGGAGAGTCAAAATGTCTTGTCGCTGTTGTTGTGTCAAAGTGTCAGAGATATGTATGTCATTTATACTCCCGTCGTCAGTCATAATTGGTACAGGGATTTCAGTATTGTCCACGTCTGTCTGATTTATCACAGATGCTACTGTTTGTAAATTGTCTTCAACGTTATTGTCGTCGTCGTCGTCGAGGTCAATCGTTAATATGTCGTCCAATTTGTCGTCGTTGTCGATATCACAGATTGTCGGTAATGTCCATATGTCTCCGTCGTTTTCGTCGTCGTAAGAGTGTGTCGTTAACGATTCTTCGTTTGTCGAGGTGTCATTTCGTTGGGAAATTGTCGTTTCGTCTCCGTCACCAGTTCGTTGCGTCTGTTCATTAGTCTCATTGTCCTGTCTAGCATAGTATGGTTTCAACATATTTACATGGAATAATTTCAAGTTTCTATTTAAAGAGAATGCAGTAGGGTTATTCCCCTTGTTGACCAGTTTCTGACATATAACACAAGATGTACAAAAGGTTTTAATGTCTTGGTCAAATTTTGGCCAATAAAACTTGGTCAGGACAATAGCCCTGGTCATTTCGTATCTCATATGACCTCCAAAAGGGGAGTCATGGGCTATTTTTAGAACTTTGTCTCGATGTGTTTGTGGTAACACTATTTGCTGTATCGTGGTCTGCTTTGTTGTGTAAAATCTAGTTAAAATATTGTTCTGTAGCCTAAATGTCCACGATGCGTTCTTAGTTAATTTTGGTTTAAGTCCTACTAACTTAAAGTATGGTGCAAGTGTAGGATCTGTTTTCTGTTCATTTCCAAAATTGATGTTAGTTAAGTTTGGCGCTATTATTTCTAATGATTCCTGCAGTTGGTCAGTGTTGGTGTTATGGGTTGTCTGTCGTGTTATTGCATTTGTGTGTTGTGTGTTTTGTTGCACATTTACAGGCTTGGTACTTGGTAGCTCGGTAGCATCCTCAATTCGAGGTTTTAATTCGGTCGTCTCGCTCATAGATTCGACCGCCCCTGCATTGTACACCTCGGTGAATTCTTTCTGAATTACCTCAGTGGTTGTCTCCCTTGGTATTTTGGCAGATTGAGACAAGCATGAATGGTGTTTCTCTGTAGCATCGCTGTTTGTGTGGTGGATACCGTGTTTTTGCTCCCACTCTCTGATTTCCTTTTCAGAGCATGGATGTATGTTGGGCAAATTCCCAAGTATAATATCAGCGACTGGATTTTCAAGGACAGCGCACAATACTTGTCCTGATATGAACGATGTTCGAATTTCGACCAGAGCAAGGGGGTATTTCTCTATAGTACCTGAGAATGTGCGACAAGTCACATGTTTGTCTGTGTAGTCTTTAGTGTCTATTAATGTTTTCTTAACCCCACAGAGCGTTGCGCCGGAATCCCGAATTAATGTGCACTTTTTGTTATTTACAAACCCCGTAGAAAAAACTAGCTTGCCTGTAGATGACAAAGCAGAGTTGGCTGTTTCATTTGAAATAGGGATAGTGTGGCCACATAGTAATGTTGTGTCAAGTTGGAACTTTGTACAGGTGTTACACTTACTGTCTGTAATGGTGTTAATAATGTGTACAGCATTCCCAAGCTCGCTTTCATTGTCGTGCTGATTATCACAATCAATTAATGATTCAATCTCTTCGTCAGACGACGTTTCTACTAGTGCAGCGTTGGCCTGTTTCAATAACTTTCGTCCATCACAGAAGCGACTATAATGGCCAAAACTCCGGCAAAAGAAGCATTTGACCGCTCTCTGGTAAGCGTTGCGCTTCGTCTTCTGCTTCTCCACCATCATTTTGAGGTGGTGAGGATAGTTAGGCGATTTGTCGCACATAGAGTAAGTGTCCACGGAACCATGGACTCGATGACCAGTCTTTCGAGAAGGCTCTAGATTACTCTAAGTTTGATGCTCGTTGGGTTCCAGGTTATTACATTTTAGAAAAGCTAGGAAATGTATCGTACAGTATAAAGAACCAGATCACGGGACATGTGGCAAGGGCACACGTAGAGCACTTAAGAAGAGATGAGAATGAGAAGGGAAACAATAATTATAATAATAATTATTATTCAGACACTGTATACTTAGATGAACAAGTCGCCAGAAGAGCTACAATAACCCCAGGTTTTAGAAAAGATCCCGCACAAAGTCAGTTAATAACAACTCCAGTTTGTGATGATACTCAAGAACAGACAATACCGAAAACGATAATAACAGAAGAAAAAAATAAGAATGAGGGTTATTATGATAGTGCAGAATCTATGGAAGAAGAGGTAAACGCCCCATTTAAAAATACTAGACAAGCAGTGAAAAGGAGAATAGAGAGACAAAGGGAAAAAGAAGTAAAAAGACAGAGAAGAATTAGAGATTATTCATCAAGCGGCGACGATATGCCTCTACTAGAAAGGTCGTTAAGAAATAATGATAGACAAATTAGATGGGATATAGAACAGAAGAAGTTAGCGGCTGCTAGCGAGAGACATACAGCTGAAGAAGAGGAAATGGATGAAAAGTCAGAATCAAATAGTAGTATGGAAGAAAGTAATACTTTATACGAAGAAGAAGATATTGATGTAGAGATAGCACTTATCCAAAGGAACTTGGAGTTATTGAAGAAATGGAAACGTAGGAGGTAAATTGATAGAAAATACTGCAGATAGCAAGATATAAATTTCATGATTTAAAAAGGAAAGAGATACTTGATGATGTATATGACACATTAGTCATAGAAAAGGGTTCTATTGATACTTATAATGAGTTGTTTTGAGGAGTAGACATATTTAGGTATTAAGATAACTAATATGGATGTAAATTCGAGTGAAACATATATTTTTTTCTGTAATTTAATTGCCGATTGATTTTATGTTTTGACTTCTTGAGTTTTCTTAGATAGATAAATAAGTTATTGTTAGTCCATAAAAGAGACTAACAATAGATAGGATGTATATTATATTATTTTAAAATATGTTTTTCCTTGAATGAGTTGATATCTTTATTTAATATGAGGGGAAACATAAATGATGTATAAAAACTTGGGGGTGGGGGGGGGGGGGGGTATGATGTCCTGTTGTGATTTTATTTCGCTTAACTCATAATTTAAGTGAAATGTCTTGTGTGTTAAATAAGAATTACCTTGTTATAAATGTGGATTAAGTTAAGTTTATATTACAAACAGTTATGGTTTTGTCCAGTACACGGGACTTTATATAGTACCCTTCGTTCAGAAAATAGTAATAAACTACTGAGGACTAGTAGAGAGACACATTATCTTAGTGAATAATATGTTCATGGGTATATTCTGTTGCTGTGATAATCAGCATGAAGAGGTTGATATGGCTATGAAATATTAGAAACATATGCCGGGGATGGTTATGGGAAAGTTAAAATAGGAGCTGTATTAAAGTCAGCATTATTTGAAGATATATGGATTGGATACCATATTATGAGTAACGATATGATAGATGTTTAATAGAGAATAGATAAAAAGGGGGCTGTGAATGGCAGCATATAAGGTTGGCTATATGGAATAGATAAACAAGGAAGCGTATCATGGGATGTGAGGGGGCAAGATATAGGAGCTGTGGAAAAACAGCGTTAATTAATTTAAAATGTTCATGGAATATGAACATTGGTTCGTGGTTGAAGGTGAGATAAGTGAAATATAGACAAGGTTGTGGATGGCAATATAAATGTTGAGTATATAAATGTTGAGAAAACTTAGATCAACTTAATTTATAGTGAACAGATATGTATTTCATAAGATATATTTTAAAAAACTTTTTACAAACGTTTTTTCGTTGGTAAGAGAGGTAAATGTGATGGTGTTGACTATTCATTCCTTTATACTTTTCATAAACTGGGTGCGCACCCCTTCTTTAATTTTTCTAACTACATTTTTTCTGTCTATCCTGTGTTGTGAAAGAGTGAGAAATTTCATAATGTCAAGTGTACGATAACGATTGATACGAGAAGTTCTTATGATATATATATTTTATAAAGAAACTTGAAGAACCAGGAACGAAGAATAGGTTCATAGTGGTTTGCTATGTGACAGGGGGAAGAGTTACAAATAGAATGAAATATTACTTAAAATAGAGATTAGTTTGGGGCGGATTAGAGAAATTGTGGGAGGTAAGGAGAGAAGGTGTAGGATAGAGGGATTAGGAGTTAAGACTTTTGAAGGAAAAAAGTCTTTTCAAAGATAGGAAGGTGTAGCAGAATGTATTAGTTTAGGCGTGCAAGGCTACAGCACGCTTGAGCATCATGAGGAAACGATAAGAAGGATGCTCAAGTCGTGACGTGGCTTGTTGTTGGGGTAGTCAGTCAACACCAAGGACAAGGGAAGAGAAGTCAACATCATGATTTAATTGTACTGGGATTTTGTATCGACCATCATAATCAAATAAAGCCTGTTTTAAAATAAACCAGCAGAACTTGTTGATCCTCTGTGTACGCATTGTTACACTAACACTAATAATCTCTAAACCTAACACTAATAATCTCTAAACCTACCACTAATAATCTCTAAACTTGACACCAGTAATCTCTAAACCTGACACCAATAATCTCTAAACCTGACACCAATAATCTCTAAACCTGACACCAGTAATCTCTAAACCTGACATCAGTAATCTCTAAACCTGACACCAGTAATCTCTAAACCTGACATCAGTAATCTCTAAACCTGACACCAATAATCTCTAAACCTGACATCAGTAATCTGCAAACCTAACACCAGTAATCTCTAAACCTGACACCAGTAATCTCTAAACCTGACACCAGTAATCTCTAAACCTGACACCAGTAATCTCTAAACCTGACACCAGTAATCTCTAAACCTGACACCAGTAATCTCTAAACCTGACACCAGTAATCTCTAAACCTAACACCAGTAATCTCTAAACCTGACACCAGTAATCTCTAAACCTGACACCAATAATCTCTAAACCTGACACCAGTAATCTCTTAACATGACACCAGTAATCTCTAAACCTGACACCAGTAATCTCTAAACCTGACACCAGTAATCTCTAAACCTGACATCAGTAATCTCTAAACTTGACATCAGTAATCTCTAAACCTGACACCAGTAATCTCTAAACCTGACACCAGTAATCTCTAAACCTGACATCAGTAATCTCTAAACCTGACACCAGTAATCTCTAAACCTAACACTAATAATCTCTAAACCTGACATCAGTAATCTCTAAACCTGACATCAGTAATCTCTAAACCTGACATCAGTAATCTCTAAACCTGACAGCAGTAATCTCTAAACCTGACATCAGTAATCTCTAAACCTAACACCAGTAATCTCTAAACCTAACACCAGTAATCTCTAAACCTAACACTATTAATCTCTAAACCTAACATCAGTAATCTCTAAACCTGACAGCAGTAATCTCTAAACCTGACAGCAGTAATCTCTATATCTAACAGCAGGAATCTTACACATGAGCCTTATCTTATAACTATTACAGGACCTGCTACTTTTAAGAGATTGTGACCGTACATTGGTATCTACGTTCTTGATCACTGAGACGACTTGTATTGTTTCTTACATTTCTTTGTATTTCTGAGATAACTTTCATTGTTCTCTACTTTTATGACCTCTGAGTTACCTCACAAGGCACGGATTTCCATGTTCTTGAGATGTCATGTATCTCACGCAGAGAAGGTCTAAATGTCCCATTAATACAGATTTGTGAGATGTCATATATCTCACGCAGAGAAAGTCTAAATTTCCCATTAATACAGATTTGTGAGATGTCATATATCTCACGCAGAGAAAGTCTAAATTTCCCATTAATACAGATTTGTGAGATGTCATATATCTCACGCAGAGAAAGTCTAAATTTCCCATTAATACAGATTTGTGAGATGTCATATATCTCACGCAGAGAAAGTCTAAATTTCCCATTAATACAGATTTGTGAGATGTCATATATCTCACGCAGAGAAGATCTAAATGTCTCATTAATACACATTTGAACAATGTCATTGTAATATTATGTGGGGGTAGCGATATCCAGATAACCTTTGTGTCTTGTTTATCTCTCTTTATTGAAACATAAACATTAGTTGTGTTTTCATTATCAACCTCTTTTTACACGCAGCCATTGTTTGTGTCTTGTGTCATCTCCTTCTGTCACACTGAGGTCTGCCCTTGTCTTCTCAGATGGGTTGCGTCACTGCGCATGGATTCCTGGACTTCTGATCCCTGTACTATTACACCTGGGTTGCCGCAGAGATCTGCCATGTCCCCAGAGCTCTTTAATGTCTACACCAGCAAAATAGCAGCTATTGAGACACCAGGTGTGGGTAGAATCTTGACATTTGCAGGTAATGTTCTGGCGTACAGACAGGGCAGAGATAGGGAAAGACTTACAGGTGGCAGTAAACAGGGTGGCAGATTGGTGCAGGGACGCAGGGGCCGTTATAAACCCAGACAAGGCATCGGTTGTGTGGTACTCCTTGGATAACCAGATCGTCAAGGCAGATGTCCCAGGTATTATGTTGAATGGAGAGAGAGAGAGAGAGAGAGAGAGAGAGAGAGAGAGAGAGAGAGAGAGAGAGAGAGAGAGAGAGAGAGAGAGAGAGAGAGAGAGAGAGAGAGAGCGAGAGAGAGAGAGAGAGTAATTTGAAGTACTTGGGTATCACCTTTGACAGGTGTTTGTCTTTTAAGGATCATGTGGGGGATTTGGTGGTGAAGACTGGTAGGGGACTTAATGCATTGAGGGCTATGGCAGCAACCGGGGTAGAGCAGAGGATGCTTTACAGGACTTTCAGGAGTTAATAATTTCTGTCATTGAGTATGGTTTGGGGCTGCTGACAGTATCAAAGAGCCAGCTTGAAAGGTTGGAGTGGATGCAAAATGCTGCCATGTGAGTAATCCTGGGATGCACAAAGGACACACCAGTTATCTGCATGAGGCATATCCTGGCGCTACCTACAATGAAGGATGGGCAATGGAACCCGAGAGTTGCTGCAGATAGGGATCACCCCCTACATGAAGCCATGGATATGGTCAAGGGTCATTGACTAAGACGAGGCAGGTCCTGGATGGCATAAGCCAAACTATCTATTCGTCAGGTGTGTAATTCAGAGACCCTCAATCGTGAAAAAAAAAGTCAGTTGAAGTTCCGGAAGACATGACGGACTGGCACAGTATAATAGTAACACTAGGTCGTCAGTCCAGAGAATGGGCAGCGGTCCGCACAGAGTTTGAAGTGCAACAACTGATCCAGGGAAACACACATCAAGGTGACATAGTCATCTACACCGATGGGTCAGTGGTGAGAAATAGACCTAGTGGCTGGGTTGTTGTTGTTGTTTTTTTGCAAAGGCTAATGGACGAGTCTTGAGAAAGGAGAGTCTGACATATGAGACTCCGACCTCCAGCATGAGAATGGAGGTGGAAGCAGTGAGAGCGGCATTCCATTAGTTAGAGGAGACTACTGCAACACACGTTGTATTCATTAAGGATTTAAAGAGTATGCTTAGTAAGGTGGAGAAAGGAATGTTTCGTGTGGAATGGCTCTCGTCGCTTCAGAGGTCACAGATTGTGAGAATTGTATGTATGTTTTTCCCTGGCCATGCGGGGGTGTGGGGGAATGAACAGGCTGATAGGCTAGCAGGGAATACACCTCTTGGTGGTAGCTTGCCTATGGACAAGGGGAAGGTGGTCGTGCGCTTGTGGGACCAGGTGGAGAACGCGGGCGAACAGATTGAGAACCCATATGTGGAAAGAATGAGATTGCGGGGGATCGGCAAAAGTTCTGTAAGATTCTCAAAATTAAGAGAGAAGACCAGGAGAACTTTACATCAGATAGCGGTGGGAACGATTAGTAGTATGACTCTTCGCTGGCTGTTGAACGGGGGGACGGAGCACGTATGGGAATGTCCTGATTGCAGTGATGTCGGTTCTTAACTCAACTCAACTCAACTCAACTTCTGTCATCACACAGACATTAGTTGTCTTACCTCCTAGCATCATCATCATCATCATCATCATCATCATCATCATCATCATCATCATCATCATCATCATCATCATCATCATCATCATCATCATCATCATCATCATCATCATCATCATCATCATCATCATCATCATCATCATCATCCAGTGCCTTGCCGGCTGGCGTGGACGATCATGCCTCTCCACAAATTACTATTTTCGACGGCATGGAGCAATTCGTGTGTTGACTCCTTTCCGTGTTATGACACACGACTGTTAAGAATCTTCTCACTCTGTCATCCTCTATCTCTCTTTCCGCAAATCTTTCCTGTTGTCACGACACGTTCCATTGTTTGTTTTCTCATAACGCTGCCAAAACGATGCATGCCTTTTTTATCTTTGTGATAAGTTGTCTTTGCGACTCAGCTTCCCTTAAAACGTCCTGGTTGCTCACTTTGGTTGTCCAATTAATTTTCAGCATTCTTCTATAAAACCACACCTCCAAGCCTTCCAGTGATTTTTCCGCCTGTGTACTAATTGTCCAGAAATCGCAGTCGTATGTTAAAACTGGTTGTATTTAACATGCAAGAACTCTTTTACTAACTTCCAAGGACAGTGATTTATTGCACAAAACGTTCTTCATATACAGAACCATATGTCGTATGTCATGGAAACAAACAGTCAGATATAGAGGTGCTAGAAAAACTGGGAATGAAAAGAGAGTTGATGAAAGAAGTAAAAAAAGAGGTAAGTGAAATATGCGGGCCACGTTAAAAGACATGATACTCAAGGTTGAAGGCAGGCGAGCACGAGGTAGACAACGATACAAGTGGGAAGATAACATCAAGAGATGGGCGAACATAAGCCTGACAGAATGTACAGTCAAGGCGAGAGACAGACAGTGTTGGAGATACATTGCAGCCAACCTTCATTGTGGAGGCGGCACCTGATTGATTGATTGAGTGAGTTCTTACTTTTGCTCTCACTTACTATATGGCATGTGTATTGCTTTTTTTTTTTTTTAAAAGGGTTCAAATGGTCTCTTTCCTTTGCGCGGCATGCAGGAAGTGTTGCACAAAGGACGAACTCCGTAGCTCCGACGCCGACCCCCAGGGGGTCTAAGAAAATTGCACTCGTGAACAGAAGTAATGTCGTAGCTCAGAATCGAACCCACAACCCCCCGAGACCGGGGCAGACGGCGCGACAACTCGGCCACGGGGATTGTATATTGTTACAAATGTTACAAATGTTAACGAAGACTGTCTAGCTGTAGTTTCTCAGCAAAACTTTGACCTAAAATCTGCGACCTGGCCTCTCCTTTGGCAAATATTTAATTAGGCCATGAGTAACTTGGCAGAATTGAATTAAATAGAATGCCTTTGAGAAAACCTCCCCCAAGAGGATGGTTGGTGTCTTAATGCTTACCATGTTCTGATCTTCCTCACTCCTTACACACAGACACACACACACACACACACACACACACACACACACACACACACACACACACACACACACACACACACTTATTTTGCCACGTTTTTCTCCCCAACCAGAAGTCGTAATGGTGGTGGTGGTAGTAGTAGCAGTAGTAGTAGTAGTAGTGGTAGTAGTAGTAGTAGTAGTAGTAGTAGTAGTAGTAGTAGTAGTAGTGGTGGTGGTGGTGGTGGTGCTTGTAGTAGTAGTAGTAGTAATATTAGTAGTAGTAGTAGTAGTAGTAGTAGTAGTAGTAGTAATAGTGGTAGTAGTTGTAGTAGTGGTGGTGGTGGTGGTGGTGGTGGTGGTTGGTGGTGGTGGTGGTGTTAATAACAACAGTAGTAGTACTAGTAGTAGTAGCAAAGGAAGAAGAAGAGGAAAGAGAAGAAGATTATACAACAGATACGACTTTCTCTTTCTTTGACAGTTGCGCTGGCAACTTTCATGATCACAAGTGTAGTTTCATTTCGGTGAAAACCTGTTGTATCCTATGCCATTGCCAATCGCTTGAATCTCAGTTCCGCACCGAATGGTTTTCCAAACGACTTTTTAGGGCAGTGTAAAACATGGCACTAAAAACGACATTGCACTGTACAAAGTCTTCAAAAGAAAACAAGAAATGTCTTTGATGTTCTTGATACACCGACCTCATTACACAGTTCATCCTCTTAGTAGTTGCCACCGACAATTTTAAACATGAGTTCGGACTAGAAAACCCAGCGCCCGACTTGGTTCGACAGGACCAGCCGGTCGTGGGTCGTGGGATGTTTGTAGCAGGTAGTTGTTGGGACACGTTGTGGATGGTGACACATTGGAAGGCACCAGCTGACTGCCTCTAGAAATCAGAACCGGAATGAGATGAATTAAACATGATATTTTAACCGGGTCCACTTTCATCACAAGAAAGGTTTACCTTAACCTTCTTTGTCTATAAGAAAGATTTACTTAGGCCCACTGTAACCATAAGAAGATATACCGTGTTCCACTTCATCATAAGAAAGGTTTAGTTTTGGCCAGTTTCATCATACGAAAGGTTTGCTTTGGTCAGTTTCATCATAATAAAGCAGGGTGAAAAGAAAGACGAGACAGATATCGAACAGAGTGAGAGAGATAGAGATATAAGGTGTGTGGAAAGACAGAAAAGGGCAAGAAAGAGAAGAAGATGTAGAGATGTAGAGGTATGAGAAAGCGAGAGAGAGAGAGAGAGAGAGAGAGAGAGAGAGAGAGAGAGAGAGAGAGAGAGAGAGAGAGAGAGAGAGAGAGAGAGAGAGAGAGAGAGAGAGGAAGTCAAGAAGAAAAACAAGTCGTGGTATGAAAAGATAAAAGGAGGCTTGTTCCATCGCCTTCCCTCTGACAACAAGAACAAAGGACACACGAAAAAAGAAAGACAAGTGTGTAGGTTCTTGAGCAGAGATTTAGGAAATAAAATCCTAAACCGTAAACTGTGAAAGCCAGTCAACAAAAGCAACAAAAATCCACACATGAGGCACAAACTCGACTACAATCTACAACAACTAGTCTATACAAGCTAAGCTAGACAAATGCAATAAAGTCAACATACATATACATCCAATTAGTGACATAAGGTCTCGTACGATGAATGCACAGCATTCAGCTATGCAATACCTGATGCAGAAGTAATCGATCACCTGCAGTGGTTTCCATATACCAACATCGATAGTTGTGCAATATCCTTCTTGTTAAACTATTCTAAGGCTAGGACGTGCTGCAAACAGCAGTGACAACAATAAAGTACAAGCGACTAGATGTTGCCAAATTATCACAACGTAGAGAAGTTGTACGCCTGAAAGACAACACGAATTACTAATAGTTCGAAAAGTTAACAGACGACTGAGTGACAACACGAATTACTAACAGTTAGAAAAGCTATTAAATGCTAGAAAGATAACAACCAACTAACTAGTTGACAAGTTATTATACTCCCGAAAGGTAACAACCAACATATAGATATGTTATTACACACCCGAAAGGTAACAACCAACATATAGATATGTTATTACACACCCTAAAGGCAGCAACCAACTACCAATCAGGGTAACCGCGACCTTTTATCGTCAGGGGTTCTTCTACCATGTGCAGACGACAGGGTTTGCATTTGAACATTCTCGCTGTCTTGAAGCAGAATGCCCAGAATTTTGTTCTTCTTTCGATTTCACCACTACCCATATTAGACCTCAAAGAGAAGCTATATTAGGGTCCATTCCCGGCTCAGATAAATAATCCTGTGACTGAGTCAGCCACAAACAGCTGACCTCGGTTTTACCCACACAGGATATTAATTTGAAGCTGATTGTGATATACTGTTACTGGTGACCTATGGGCTTAGCCTGGAACCTTCCTGAATATTAGCTACAGTGGTTTTGTTAACCGAGCGCAAATTCCGGGCCAATTCCAGAAAGCGCCGAGTTTCCCTTTAATAAAAGGGTGATTATTAGGTCATAGTCGACTGTGGCATCAGTAGCTGTGATTAGGGCAGTGGGACATTAATTCCCTATAGACATATACTAGGGCAGTGGGACATTAATTCCCTATAGACATATACTAGGGCAGTGGGACATTAATTCCCTATAGACATATACTAGGACAGTGGGACATTAATTCCCTATAGACATATACTAGGGCAGTGGGACATTAATTCCCTATAGACATATACTAGGGCAGTGGGACATTAATTCCATATAGACATATACTAGGGCAGTGGGACATTAATTCCCTATAGACATATACTAGGACAGTGGGACATTAATTCCCTATACATATACTAGGACAGTGGGACATTAATTCCCTATAGACATATACTAGGGCAGTGGGACATTAATTCCCTATAGACATATACTAGGGCAGTGGGACATTAATTCCCTATAGACATATACTAGGACAGTGGGACATTAATTCCCTATATACATATACTAGGACAGTCGGACATTAATTCCCTATATACATATAAGATGTGTATAAGAGACAGTACTAGGACAGTGGGACATTAATTACCTATAGACATATACTAGGACAGTAGGACATTAATTCTCTATAGACATATACTAGGACAGTAGGACATTAATTCCCTATAGACATATACTAGGGCAGTACGACATTAATTCCCTATAGACATATACTAGGACAGTGGGACATTAATTCCCTATATACATATACTAGGGCAGTACAACATTAATTCCCTATAGACATATACTAGGGCAGTGGGACATTAATTCCCTATAGACATATACTAGGACAGTGGGACATTAATTCCCTATATACATATACTAGGACAGTAGGACATTAATTCCCTATATACATATACTAGGACAGTGGGACATTAATTCCCTATAGACATATACTAGGACAGTAGGAGTGTCACATGCCTGTGTTCAGTGGCATTAAGGTGAGTGGCCGTACAATATAAACAGTTCAAGAGGTGAAAGGGCATTCACCGGAAAGAGAATATAAGGAGATAAACGGTAAGGGAGAGGGGCTGCAAGAAGGGGCAGACAGTTGGAGCAGTGAGGTTGTGTGTTGTGTGTGAGGCATTGTGGGGGATGGAATTGTGGAGAAGAGAGGGACAAAGACTGACGGGGGGCAGTTAATGTTTGAACTCCGAGCTGAGAAGGAGTTGAGTCTAGACCGGACCAGGAGAAGGTCGTGGTCTGAGAAAGTGAAGAATTGTGACGGAGTTCTGAAGATAACTCCACACTGTGGGTTCCAGGGATAGTGAGTGGAATTCGAGACCCATAGTGGGTTACTTTGAGTCGGGCCTAGAGAGAGGCTAGTATACCTGTCGTGTGGAACGATATTTTAGTAGCCTTGAGAGGCAGTGCTATTCGACGTGTTCCATTGGGATGGAGATATATTCTTAGAGAATTCTGTTCCTGGATTTATATGCTACATGTGTCTGTGTTAATTCATCATTAAAGGAATATTATGTGCGCAAATTAACGCTTGTTCACTGACTGGTGTTTGGGTGTGATGCATCTTGGTTAATCTGTTGTTCAACCTCATATTGTTACAAGGACATACCCTAGACACAACCATAGCCACTCTATCTGTCACTTAGTCAACATTCACTTCGTGACAGAGAAGATTTTTGAGGGCTGTCCGATCTTGGACTTCGGTATTTTACATCAGTACGAATCAGTTCATTAAGCGCAACAACATGGTTTTCCAAGTTCAATCCAGTAATGGCCAGTAGGCGAAGACAGGATTACAAACTACAGCTGCATTCGGTCAAGGAACACCGTGCAATATTGAGATATCTGTGGGCTCTTCGCTGAAAGAGAGGAGTTATTATCTGTGACTTAGTTCCATCAATTTAGACAGTACTGCGTCAAGAAATTAACAGCAACTCTTTGGTGTGTATAAGACGCCACATCCAAGAAAAACTGTCAGCGCGCGGGGAAAATGCGCGGCGGAGGTCACAGGCGAGCAGTCAGTTCACGTCAAGTCCACTACAGGTAAATTAACGGCGGTCAGCACGCATAAACAGACGAGGCGGGGACGCCAAGAATTAACGCAGGACAAATCGACCGGGAGAGTCGATTGGAGTAGCAGGGGTGTTTGGTCAAGGACAGCACAGGTAAATTCGAGTGGACAAAACAGTGTTTGTAACAAGTGCGGTCAGTCCTAAAGTGTGTGTGTTTGACAGGATTGAACCAAGGATTGAAGAAAATCAAAGATATTGACAGGTGTGTGTGTGTGCTGGAGGCAATCGCACTGTGTTGTTGCAAGTTGACTGGTCAAGATTATTCGACGCAGTAAATAGGACGGGTGGGTACACCAGCGTCCAGGTACTGGGGAAGTACATGTTTGGAAAACAGAGAAAAATTGGCAGTCGCTGATTTGACGGACAGTTGACTGAAGGGGATAGTAACAGTACCCCTACCGCAGCCGGGTGGGGCTGTCAAGTGTTTGTGTGAAAACTGTGTTACGGAGGAATTTTTCACTGAGAGTGATAAAGAGAAATTGAGGTGTCCGGCAAGGTCAAGGCCGTGGACAGTGGAAAGTTACTGAGATGTTCCATAGTGGAACTGGATAAACAAGCTGGTTTTGTGTGAAACTAGACTTTATGTTCGGCTTTGTTAAAAGCCCTTTGTGTGCATTACCTTATAATCAGCAAACATTTTGTCAACGATTGATGACGTGGCATCTCCGCGAACATAGTTGCATACAGTTGCCAAAAAGAACTGGCGGTACAGAGTGAAAGCGTTGAACATTTATTGCCATTATTTTGGTCTTTTCTTTTGGTGAATCTATAACATATATGATACAGCGAAGCGCCATCTCCGCAACGAGAGTAACAACAAATCGAAAGAACACTTTGGATTATTACCACGTACAGAGAAAGTACAATAACGTTACGGATATCACTATCATCTTCAACTTTTGTCGACAGTTGGAACTTTTGATCACCACGTGAATTCAAATAACCACGCAACAAAACAAGAAGTCGGTTTGAAATCTAGCGTCGTAGACATTGAATAAAAAGAACTTTTGGCGACGGATTAGTGGGCACATATTTATCGGCCAACGATGTGGACATTCTGTTTGCTGCTCATTGTCTTATAAATATTGTTTTCGGTTGTTAAGCTGTTACTTGTATGTGGTCCAGTGTTTGTCAAGAGTAGGGGATTTGTTGGGGTGTTTCTCGAGAGTCGGGATACAGCACAATAATTTATTTGTCTTTCTGGTGCTTACGATATTTTTGTAAGAAAAACGTTAATGAGTTGACGTATCATGCAGGGGCATTGAAATAGTCTTAACCAATATCTAGAGCCGAGTTGTCTGACGTCAGATCTGTGTATATTTTCAGTATATATTCTTTTTCTTTCTCTCTTTCTTTTCGTTATATTTACATATAATATTTGTTGTGTTCGGATATATGTTTTTTATGTGATCTTTCGTCATTTCTGCTGTCTAGTGGTCGTGGTCAATTTATATTTTTATTTTACGCGCACTGTGGGTGTCTCTACACAAGCTTGTGGTTGTTACTGTGGTTTATTTCTGTGTCATCATCGTCTCCGTGTACTCAGCTTGTGAAGTCTAGCGTTGGATAGTCATCACTTAGTGTTATCATCCATTTGTGTGTATATGTTTTTATATGTATGTTTAACAATATTTCCAGGGACTTCATGAACTTTTGGTCATAGATATATATACGAGGGAGTATAGGTGATACTTCCCACCTCACTACCTAGTGCTTATAGAGTGACTGGGTGAGTACAGAGTGATATTGTAGCACTACGGATTTACGTACACAGGGGAGTGCGGGTGTACTTAGGGAAGTGACACAAAGAATAACAGCAGAGCCTGTACATTATAGTTGGCTGATTCACAGCAACGTGTCCACAAGTACAAGATGCCTACTTTAATGGATTATATTGAAGCAGGTGAAAGAATAGGCCTGAAAGGTAAAGAGTTACAGGAGTATGCAGAAGCGAAAGAAACAAAAGCAGATGGAAAGAGAGGAGAGGCATAATGAACGCGAGGCAAAACGCTTACAGGAAGAGAAAGAGACACAAGTAAAACTAGCCGAAATAGAAAACAAGTGTCTACAGGAAGAGAGAGAGACACAAATGGAACTTGAAAAGGTAAAACACACAATGCGGTGGAAATTGAGAAAGAGAAGATTAAGATGGAAGCTGAAATTGCTCTCAGAAAACTAGAACTGTCTCGAAGGGTCAAAGTGAGGAAAGCAGAAAACCTTCGCAGTCGTCACAGAGATTAAAACTGCCATACTTTACGGACCGAGACAACCTTGAATCTTATTTGGACAGATTTCAAGCAAGTGCGAAAACTTTAGGCATCCCAGAAAACGAGTATGCGATACGACTTGGCGAATTTCTTACGGGCAAGGCACTAGACACCATGTTCAATTTACCTGTAGAAGAAAGGAACAACTACACTATCTTACGTCAACGTTTGCTGACAAAGTTCCAACTCACTGAGCATGGATATAGGACAAAGTTTAGACAGTTAGTGCCAGAGACAAATCAAGATTTCACAGATTTTGTTAACACTGTAAAGAATACATTGAACAAATGGATGGAGCTTGCAGAAGTAGGGAAAGATTTTAATAAATTAGTAGATCTAATGTTAAGAGACAAGGTAGTATCTGCATGCAATTCTAATTTAGTGGCTTTCTTCGAGGAACGTAAGCCAAAGGACATAGACACAATGTCTCAGTTAGGGCAAAACTATATGACTGCACATCCTAACAGTTCAATGGGGAAACTAATGAGTGAGGAAATAGTCTGTGCAGCGTACACTAAACAGGACCAGAATCCAGTCATTAGACCAAGGGCGAAAAGTGTGGATTCAGCACAGAAAGGTGAGCAACAAGAACTTCAAGATAATGGTTTCCGAGGAAACAATGTTGGTAGAGTAGGACGGTACCCATATAGAAGAGGGAACTTCCAGAGACGTCCAAATTATGCCGGATGTTGGAATTGTGGGAGCTGGAGACACAAAATGGCAGATTGTGATGCACAACCATCAGATGGACCAACGAACAACAGTAAAAGGGAGATCACTTGTTTCAAATGTGGAAGGAACGGGCATGTCAGTCATCAATGTAGGATGAGAGAAACAGAGCACTCAAATGCAGCACAAGTAATTGAGACGCTGAACAATGAAGATTGTAGTGGGTGCAAACCTCTTTTTGAAAAAGACAGTCAGCCAGTCTTAATATGTGGTCACACAGTTAAAGCAGGATCAGCAGTGCATGAAGGAGGAAGTCTGAAGATGCATCATGGGTTTGTTAATGATAGGCCAGCGTTAACAATTAGGGATTCCGGATGTACGTCCATCGGGGTGAGAAAGAGTTTAGTGCAACCCTCGGATTATACAGGGGAAAAGATTAGATCCATAACATTTAATGGGACAGTAGAATACTACCCAATAGCCGTGATAACAGTAAAAACACCATACATAACAGGAAGAGTGACAGCATGTGTTTTAGACTCACCAGTGGCAGATCTCATCATAGGAAATGTTATAGGAGTTAAAGAGTGTACAGAAGAGGAAGTAGTTTATTGGGACCAAAAATATAGTGTAAGCAGTAATGAGGTAGTTACCACAATAGAACCTAAATTAGAGAGTATAGCTGAGGTAGAAGAGGCACTTGAAGTAGACACAGGAACTCAGAACAAGGATAGTACAGCTGAGCAGATGAGAATGGATCCCAAATATAGTGCTAGTGACTCCCAGAGACAGGATACTACTCTAGACAAATGTTCACATGGGTGTAGGAGAGTAGAACATAGGCAGTCAAAGAAAGGTAGATGGTGCTTCGAGAGGAAGAACAATGTTCTCACTCGCCACTTTTCAGATGGCGGAACTGCATGTGGGCAAGTAGTATTACCGTTAACACATAGAGACCGATATACTAGAACAGCTCAGAATAGTGCATGTGCAGGGCACATAGGCATAAGGCGTATGCAGCAGAAAGAAAGGTGCCAGATATATGGGCCAAGATTGAATAAAGAGTTCAGACTAAACAGAGACTCAAGTGTAACGGTGCAATATACAGATAGGAAAGTTGAGTCAGGTCAAAAGAGTTGTCGCGACATTACTGACCCAGGGCTAGGGGTAACAAACAGATGTTGTAATTGTAGAGGTACCATGAGTGATGGGTACATGAAAGGTAGACACAGCATCGACAGGAATCAGAGGTGGGTTAATGCAAGAACAGAACCACCTGATATAGGGTCGGTACACAAATAGTATTGTGTGGTCGTGAAGTAGTAAGAGACCTGTGGGTACATAAGTATAATGCTTTTCTATGATGTATTATTATTATTATTATTATTATTATTATTATTATTATTATTATTATTATTATTATTATTATGTGATGTATTAGTTCATGCATTGATACAAAAGATAGAAAGTTGTTTGTATTTATGTGTGGGGATTATGGGAGTTTACTATGAGTATTTGATGTATTATGTAATGTGGTAGCTAGAGTAAGTTGGATTTATACTTACGACTACCCAGGCAATGTGTCTGGGTCACATATTTGATAAGTATTAGTCGCCCAACATTTGAAAACGATGTTTTCTTTTGAGGGTGGGGTAGTGTCACATGCCTGTGTTCAGTGGCATTAAGGTGAGTGGCCGTACAATATAAACAGTTCAAGAGGTGAAAGGGCATTCACCGGAAAGAGAATATAAGGAGATAAACGGTAAGGGAGAGGGGCTGCAAGAAGGGGCAGACAGTTGGAGCAGTGAGGTTGTGTGTTGTGTGTGAGGCATTGTGGGGGATGGAATTGTGGAGAAGAGAGGGACAAAGACTGACGGGGGGCAGTTAATGTTTGAACTCCGAGCTGAGAAGGAGTTGAGTCTAGACCGGACCAGGAGAAGGTCGTGGTCTGAGAAAGTGAAGAATTGTGACGGAGTTCTGAAGATAACTCCGCACTGTGGGTTCCAGGGATAGTGAGTGGAATTCGAGACCCATAGTGGGTTACTTTGAGTCGGGCCTAGAGAGAGGCTAGTATACCTGTCGTGTGGAACGATATTTTAGTAGCCTTGAGAGGCAGTGCTATTCGACGTGTTCCATTGGGATGGAGATATATTCTTAGAGAATTCTGTTCCTGGATTTATATGTTACATGTGTCTGTGTTAATTCATCATTAAAGGAATATTATGTGCGCAAATTAACGCTTGTTCACTGACTGGTGTTTGGGTGTGATGCATCTTGGTTAATCTGTTGTTCAACCTCATATTGTTACAAGGACATACCCTAGACACAACCATAGCCACTCTATCTGTCACTTAGTCAACATTCACTTCGTGACAAGGACATTAATTCTCTATAGACATATACTAGGACAGTAGGACATTAATTCCCTATAGACATATACTAGGGCAGTATGACATTAATTCCCTATAGACATATACTAGGACAGTGGGACATTAATTCCCTATATACATATACTAGGGCAGTACAACATTAATTCCCTATAGACATATACTAGGGCAGTGGGACATTAATTCCCTGTAGACATATACTAGGACAGTGGGACATTAATTCCCTATATACATATACTAGGGCAGTACGACATTAATTCCCTATAGACATATACTAGGGCAGTGGGACATTAATTCCCTATAGACATATACTAGGGCAGTGGGGCATTAATTCCCTATAGACGTATAATAGGGCAGTGGGACATTAATTCCCTATATACATATACTATGGCAGTACGACATTAATTCCCTATATACATATACTAGGACAGTGGGACATTAATTCCCTATAGACATATACTAGGACAGTAGGACATTAATTCCCTATATACATATACTAGGACAGTAGGACATTAATTCCCTATATACATATACTAGGGCAGTGGGACATTAATTCCCTATATACATATACTAGGACCGTGGGACATTAATTCCCTATATACATATACTAGGACAGTAGAACATTAATTCCCTATATACATATACTAGGGCAGTGGGACATTAATTCCCTATATACATATACTAGGGCAGTGGGACATTAATTCCTTATATACATATACTAGGACAGTGGGACATTAATTCCCTATATACATATACTAGGACAGTGGGACATTAATTCCCTATATACATATACTAGGACAGTGGGACATTAATTCTCTATATACATATACTAGGACAGTGGGACATTAATTCCCTACAGACATATACTAGGACAGTAGGACATGAATTCCCTATATACATATACTAGGGCAGTGGGACATTAATTCCTTATATACATATACTAGGACAGTGGGACATTAATTCCCTATAGACATATACTAGGGCAGTGGGACATTAATTCCCTATAGACATATACTAGGGCAGTGGGGCATTAATTCCCTATATACATATACTAGGGCAGTGGGACATTATTTCCCTATAGACATATACTAGGACAGTGGGACATTAATTCCCTATAGACATATACTAGGACAGTAGGACATTAATTCCCCATAGACATATACTAGGACAGTGGGACATTAATTCCCTATAGACATATAATAGGGTAGTAGGACATTAATTCCCTATAGACATATACTAGGACAGTGGGACATTAATTCCCTATATACATATACTAGGACAGTAGGACATTAATTCCCTATAGACATATACTAGGACAGTGGGCCATTAATTCCCTATAGATATAGACTAGGGCAGTGGGACATTAATTCCTTATAGACATATACTAGGACAGTGGGCCATTAATTCCCTATAGATATAGACTAGGACAGTAGGACATTAATTCCCTATAGATATAGACTAGGGCAGTGGGATATTAATTCTCTATAGATATAGACTAGGGCAGTGGGACATTAATTCCCTATAGACATATACTAGGACAGTAGGACATTAATTCCCTATATACATATACTAGGACAGTAGGACATTAATTCCCTATATACATATAC
This sequence comes from Cepaea nemoralis, assembly GCA_014155875.1. NCBI lineage: Eukaryota > Metazoa > Mollusca > Gastropoda > Stylommatophora > Helicidae > Cepaea > Cepaea nemoralis. The sequence goes on from JACEFZ010015368.1 coordinate 38,549, forward strand.
TAGGACAGTAGGACATTAATTCCCTATATACATATACTAGGACAGTAGGACATTAATTCCCTATAGACATATACTAGGGCAGTGGGACATTAATTCCCTATAGACATATACTAGGTCAGTGGGACATTAATTCCCTATAGACATATACCAGGGCAGTAGGACATTAATTCCTTATATACATATACTGGGGCAATAGGACATTAATTCCCTATAGATACAGACTAGGACAGTAGGACATTAATTCCCTACAGATAGAGACTAGGGCAATAGGACATTAATTCCCTATAGATATAGATTAGGGCAGTAGGAAATTAATTCCCTATAGATATAGATTAGGGCAGTAGGACATTAATTCCCTATAGATTTAAACTAGGGCAGTAGGACATTAATTCCCTATATATATAGACTAGGGGAGTAGGACATTAATTCCCTATAGATATAGACTAGGGGAGTAGGACATTAATTCCCTATAGATATAGACTAGGGCAGTAGGGCATTAGTTCCCTATAGACATATACTAGGGCAGTAGGACATTAGTTCCCTATAGACATAGACTAGGGCAGTAGGACATTAGTTCCCTATAGACATAGACTAGGGCAGTAGGACATTAGTTCCCTATAGACATAGACTAGGGCAGTATGGCATTAGGTCCTTATTAACATTTACTAGGGCAGTAGGACAGTAGGTAACTATAGGAAATCAGTCTATACAGTGGAGCAGAGATTGGAAGAATAGACTGTACCTTGTACAAGTGTAATTATAACCTTACAGCTGGTCTGTTTGTCCAGGCCACATATTCTGTGCTGTAAACAATGACGGTAAGTTTCACCCAGTGCTCTCCATACAACTTAAAAGTTAGCTGTATATCCTTTACAGGAAGTCGCAGGCAACCCCTTCATTTTTTTGGCTGTGTGTGATTTCTTGTTAAGGTTACGTTCAGTAGTTTGCCACTGCATACAACTAGACAACAGAAACACACATGTGTACACAACATTCATTCACTAACCAATGGCTGATGATTCACATTACAAAAGTCTGTACTACAGTAAACATGGATTGGAAGTTAGTGAATACTGAATGTTAGTTTTGGTTGAACAAGTTCGCAGTTCCCACAGGTATAATTTGCCTGTTAAATAAAATCAGCTTGGCATATATTGAGGACGTAAACAATATGTATCTCAGAAGTCAGAGGGGGTTTGCCCGATGGCGAGGGACTCTTCTCTGGTAATAGGGGAAGCTAATCCACATTTCAAGATCAGTTCAGTGCACTAGAAGTCCTAGCACATGTATGGACTACGCTTGAGTTCAAAGCGAGAGAACGCCAAATAAAGAGAAATAACACACATACACACACACACACACACACACACACACACACACATACACACACACACACACACATATATATATATATATATATATATATATATATATCCGAAGTAGTCGCTCATGCCGAAGTCTTTTTGTCTTGTCCACGTTTTGTCTTGTCCATGTCCAACATTCATGTTCAGATTTTGTCTTGTTCATGTCCAGCATTGATGTCCAGATTTTGTCTTGTCCATGTCCAGCATTGATGTCCAATTATTGTCTTGTCCATGTCAGGCATTGATGTTCACGCTTTGTCTTGTCCATGTCAAACACTGATGTCCAGGTTTTGTCTCTTCCATGTTCATCATTGATATCTGGGTTTGGTTTTGTCCATGTCCAACACTGATGTCCAGATTTTGTCTTGTTCATGTCCATCACTGATGTCCAGGTTTTGTCTTTTCTGTGTCCAACATTGATATCCAGGTTTTGTCTTGTCTATGTCAAACAATGATGTCCAGGTTTTGTCTTCTACATGTCCAGCATTGATGTCCAGGTTTTGTCTTGTCAATGTCAATCAATTTTGTCCAGGATTTGACTTGTCCATGTCCAGCATTCATATCCAGGTTTTGTCTTGTTAATGTCAAGCAATGATATCCAGGTTTTATCTTGTCTATGTCCAACATTGATGTCCAGGTTTTGTCTTGTCAAAGCCCAGCATTGATGTCCAGATGTTCTGTCCATGTCCAACATTGATGTCCAGGTTTTGTCTTGTCAAAGCCCAGCATTGATGTCCAGATGTTCTCCTGTCCATGTCCAACAATGATGTTTAGGTTTTGTCTTGTCTATGTCCAACATTGATGTCCAGGTGTTGTCTTGTCTGTATGCAACAATGATGTCCAGCTTTTGTCTTGTCTATGTCCAGCAATGATATCCAGGTTTTGTCTTGTCTATGCCGAGCATTGTTGTCGAGAGTCCAGTAACTTCACACAACTCATGCCACAATCTATTGCCAGTCCACATTAGCAGTGTCTAGCCCGTCTATCAGACGGTTCCCAAAACCCCCACTCTGTCAGTGAGCAAAAGTTTCCCG